>CANIUD010000769.1:0-69509 GCA_947470075.1 Closterium sp. Yama58-4
CAGCAGCTTCTTAGTAGCCATACGGGTACGTCCTGGCCTGGAGACGGGTGTCTCCCATCCCTTCATAACGACACCCTTCGGCTTCTTAGTTTTTCCCTGCTGCTTCTCTCTCCCCTCGGGTCAGCAGCTCCACTAGTGCTGCCGCCAGTTTCCACACAATTTTCTCCACCAGCAGATGCCTCCTGTATCTTCTCTCATCCCATTTCCACCAGCTGCCTCCTCTCCCTCCTCCCACACACTAGGAGTCAGATCCAGCTGCATGGTGATCTGCTCCATCTGCTGGGACACCCTTGCCTCCGGCTGTTTCTCCCAGCTCCCATACATCATGCCCTCAATGAATTTCACATCTCTGCTGTCAAACAACACACCCTTGGATGGTTCCCACAGCAGCCATCCCTTGCTCTCAGCAGCCAGCCCCAAATGCACACACCAGATTGCACTCGCCCCCAACTTACTGCGGTAGGTCTTGGGAACGTGGGCGACTGCCATGCAACCGAACACCCTCAGCATGTCCACCGGCGGCTTCCTCCCAAGCCACCTCTCCAACGGCACCCACGAGTCATCCCCAACCTTGGTGAGCACCCTGTTCCTAGCGACAGTGGCGTGCCGGACAGCATGAGGCCACATAGAATTGCTCAGCCCAGATTCTATGAGCAGCGCCCTAGCTGTCTCCAGAATGGTCCGGTTTTGCCGTTCTGCTACACCATTGGACTGTGGGGTATAAGCCGTGGTCAGCTCTCTCTGGATGCCCTGCTTCTTGAGCCAGGCCGTCATTTCAGCTCCAAGGAACTCACCACCCCGGTCTGTCCTAATCCGCTTCACTACACACTCCGCCTGCTTCTCCACGAATGGCAGCCAATCGTCCCGTATCGTGGAGGCGGCGTGGTCCTTCTGCTTCAGCGGATACGCCCACATCAGCCTGCTCCAGTCATCCACAATTGTAAGAAAATACCGCTCCCCCCTTTTTCCCTTGCACCGGCAGCGGCCCCACCAAGTCCATGTGGACCAGCTCCAAAGGCTTCTTGCTCCTGCCAGCCACACTATGGAAAGGGAAACGGGTGAACTTTGAAAGCAAACAGATTTCACAGTTGTCATCGGGTGGCTGTCCGTTCAGCTTCAGACCCTTAACGGCTCCATCCTTCTCCAGCTGCTTCAGCAAAGGCATTGCCACATGCCCTAAGCGCCGGTGTGCCGTTGCCCAATCTGTCTCCCCAGATCTGGCCGACACTTTCACACCAACCCCTCCAACGGCATTGCACTCCCCCTGGGATGCAGACCCCTCTCCAGCCTGCCCCCCACCATGCCACGCCAGGGCCGGCAGCTGCCACATAGATCTGTACACGTCCTTGCTCTCGTGCAGATCCCAAAGCACCCGATTGCCCAGCTTCCCCTTATAAGTGCGTGCCCCATCCGTGTTGGTGTTCACCCTAGCCTTGCCAAGCTTACGGAGGGAGATAAGGTTGGCCTTCAGGTCGGGGACGAAGAGAACGTCGTGCAGCACCACCGGCTTGCCATCCGCTCCCTTAAACGCAGCTCGTCCCGCACCAGCCACCTTCAACATGTGTCCAGAGGCGGAGCACACTTCATTGATCGGTGCAGCTCGTACTTCGTCCAGCAGGTCCTTGCGCGGCGTCATCGTCCAAGCAGCGCCTGTGTCCAACACCCAATAGTCTAGGGGGTGCAGCTCTGCTCCAACTTTGGCAGAGGCGTCTCCTTGCTCCCCCTTGTCTCCCACATGGAAGAATTGGCCCGCGGTGCGCTCCTTCTTCTTCTCCGCACCGCCGTTGCCCTTCGGGTTGTTGTCGGACGAATCAGCGACCATGTTGGCGCCGTTTTTCTCTGGTTTCCCTCCTCGCGCCGCCATCCTGGTGACGATTCTGGGGGGTCCATCCATCGGGTTTCTTATAGCACAAAAACCAGGGGTGCCCTTCCTTCTCACAATACCAGCAACTCCTTTTCATTTTGCCACCAGCACCCGACTTGCCCCCACGTCCAGATTTCGCACCGCGACCCCAACCGGTACCTCCTTGTTGGTCGTTGGAGTCGTCGTCTTTCTTTGCAAACGCGTCCAGCACCACCGAAGCCACGTCCTCTGCCACGTCGGCTCTCTTGCATCCCGTAGCCGCTGCTGCCGTCGTCTCCACCCCTCAGTTGGCGGCGACGGAAGTCCTCCTCCAGAATCTTCGTCGCGCCCACCCACTCGAGCGTCCACAAGCTCTGGTTCTGCGGCAGGCTCAATCCGCTCGTAAATTGAAGCCACGATTCTGGCAGCAGCGAGAGCATCTTCAAGCACTTGGTCTGCTCCGGGTAGGTGATTCCCGCGGTCGCCAACTTCGCGTAGAGGTCACGCATCTTGTCCAGGACTGGTTGCACCGGCTCTCCCTCGCTCAGGCGCAACGCGGACAGCTCCCTCTCCAGCATCAACGTTGCGACAACGGAGGTCGGGGCGTGCAGCTCCTTCAACACGGTCCACGCCTTCGGACCGCATTCAACCTCCGGCAGCAGGTGCATGACGTGGTGACGCTGGTTCAGCTCCAAACTCTGCGACATCAAATAGTAGCCAGCCGAGGAGCGCTCGTCCCAATCTTCCTGCAGCGTGGGGTCACTCGGTCTAGGCTCCTCCCCAATCATTAGTTTCAGCAAACCGATCTGACGGAAATATAATTGCATTTTCCAGGCCCAATCATCATAGCCCTCACCATTGAACTTCTCGACGGTGAAATTCTTCAGCACCTCCTTGACAAGCGAGCCCTGGTTTGTTCGCGCTCCCCTTGGCGCTGAAAGACCAGAATCTTGGCTGCCGCTACGATCTTGGGCTGAAGATTCACCAGCTCCCGCCGAGGTGTTGCCCGCCATAGCTACCTATAACGAGGATCACTATAACGCAGCTCTGATACCAGCTTGTTGGTGTAAGGGCCTAATAAACTCAAGCTATTAGGACTTAATCAAACTTAAAACCTCTCCTCGGGGTCACCTCCAAGGGTCCCTGGGTGCCTGGTACAAGACCAGCCCCTATCCTCGGGTCCGAGTTTGTAGAGAGAGGGATCAAGAAGGACTTAGTCAAAACAGCAAGAGTACCTTGAACGTCGCGCAGCGTGCCGTGCAGACCGTCGATCGGATTAAGCTGAGAATTCGCTATATCGAAGCTCGCTCCAAGAGCTTTAAAATGAGCCAAGTTGCCTCGCGAAAAGTTCTGCCATTACGAAGTTATGGCTCAGACGGTGTTTGCCTAGCATTAGAGTGCTAGCGTACTAGCGTTGACTCGGGTAGCATTCCGCCAACGAACCGCGTAGAAACGAAATTCCAGCGAGGAAGGAATTCACATGAATCAATTTGACTATATACAGGTACAAACAGAGAAGGATTAAATAGTTCTAGCTAGCAAGGACCTTGGGAATCAACCTGGGAACAACCAGGGATGATCCCAAATAATTCCAAGCAACAGAACCAACCTGGCTGGACAAAATAGCAGGTGGTAGGTTGGTAAACAACCTCTGGTTCTTTTTTTCCAACCTGGGAAAACAACAACCAGGTTCAGGTTCTAAAAACAGAACCTGTTTCGTCTTTGCCCAACCAGCCAAATGCTGGTTCCGCTGGTTTCCCCTGGCCTTGTAGCATGCAGATACAGACAAACAACATCCAACCTTCACCTAAATTGTACCCTATAGTGCCTGCCCCTGCTACACTATAGTTAACCAAATAAAACAGTACAATTTCGAGTTGGATAGAACTGAATCTGCGCAATCAACTCAACCGAACTGCAAAGCTTCCATCTTGGGTTCCTTTGCGAGCTCGTCCTTTCTGCTTGCACTGTTCATAGCGTGTACAATGTTGTGCCGAAGCGCACATTGCGCGAGTACCTGCAAATGCATCAAGCGAAAAATGCGAAAGCAAACAAACACACGAACACACCATTCACACGCAAATGCATTCGCACACGCATACTCGTACAAACAGACGGCAGGATGTCGTGCAATGTGCATTTGCACCCAACACTATCTTCAATATCTTGAGGTGTAGCCTTTTGGCGAGCTTCGAAAACACTTGAAGCTTGAACCAAGGCTCGGGTTCTTCATCACAAAACTCATCCTTGAGTTCTTGATGGGTCTGCTGCACACACCTGCGACACGCCGAACGTTTCGACAAGCTACAAAATAGAAACCCGCGCACACAAAATAGAAACCGCGCGGGACACACAAAATGACCGCGTAATACGCGGCTAGCGATAACTCGCTATTGACTCGACACACACACACTCGACATCATTGTTGGGTGCAAATTTACATTGCACGACATCCTGCCGTCTGTTTGTACGAGTATGCGTGTGCATTGCAATGCACGAGTTTGTGCGTGTGAATGGAATGTTCGTGTGTTTGTTTGCTTTCGCAATTTTCGCTTGATGCATTTGCAGGTACTCGCGCAATGTGCGCTTCGGCACAACATTGTATGCGCTATGAACAGTGCAAGCAGAAAGGACGAGCTCGCAAAGGAACCCAAGATGGAAGCTTTGCAGTTCGGTTGAGTTGATTGCGCAGATTCAGTTCTATCCAACTCGAAATTGTACTGTTTTGTTTGGTTAACTATAGTGTAGCAGGGAAGGCACTATAGGGGTACAATTTAGGTGAAGGTTGGATGTTGTTTGTCTGTATCTGCATGCTACAAGGCCAGGGGAAACCAGCGGAACCAGCATTTGGCTGGTTGGGCAAAGACAAAACAGGTTCTGTTTTTAGAACCTGAACCTGGTTGTTGTTTTCCCAGGTTGGAAAAACAGAACCAGAGGTTGTTTACCAACCTACCACCTGCTATTTTGTCCAGCCAGGTTGGTTCTGTTGCTTGGAATTATTTGGGATCATCCCTGGTTGTTCCCAAGTTGATTCCCAAGGCCCTTGCTAGCTAGAACTATTTAATCCTTCTCTGTTTGTACCTGAATATAGTCAAATTGATTCAAGCGAATTCCTTCCTCGCTGGAATTTCGTTTCTGCGCTATTCGACGGCGGAATGCTACCCGAGTCAATGCTAGTATGCTAGCACTCCAACGCTAGGCAAACGCTGTCCGAGCCATAACTTAGTGATGGCAGAACTTTTCGCGAGGCAACTTGGCTCATTTTAAAGCTCTTGGAACGAGCTTCGATATAGCGAATTCTCAGCTTAATCCGACCGACGGTCTGCACGGCACGCTGCGCGACGTTCAAGGTACTCTTGCTGTTTTGACTAAGTCCTTCTTGATCCCTCTCTCTACAAACTCGGACCCGAGGATAGGGGCTGGTCTTGTACCAGGCACCCAGGGACCCTTGGAGGTGACCCCGAGGAGAGGTTTTAAGTTTGATTAAGTCCTAATAGCTTGAGTTTATTAGGCCCTTACACCAACAAGCTGGTATCAGAGCTGCGTTATAGTGATCCTCGTTATAGGTAGCTATGGCGGGCAACACCTCGGCGGGAGCTGGTGAATCTTCAGCCCAAGATCGTAGCGGCAGCCAAGATTCTGGTCTTTCAGCGCCAAGGGGAGCGCGAACAAACCAGGGCTCGCTTGTCAAGGAGGTGCTGAAGAATTTCACCGTCGAGAAGTTCAATGGTGAGGGCTATGATGATTGGGCCTGGAAAATGCAATTATATTTCCGTCAGATCGGTTTGCTGAAACTAATGATTGGGGAGGAGCCTAGACCGAGTGACCCCACGCTGCAGGAAGATTGGGACGAGCGCTCCTCGGCTGGCTACTATTTGATGTCGCAGAGTTTGGAGCTGAACCAGCGTCACCACGTCATGCACCTGCTGCCGGAGGTTGAATGCGGTCCGAAGGCGTGGACCGTGTTGAAGGAGCTGCACGCCCCGACCTCCGTTGTCGCAACGTTGATGCTGGAGAGGGAGCTGTCCGCGTTGCGCCTGAGCGAGGGAGAGCCGGTGCAACCAGTCCTGGACAAGATGCGCGACCTCTACGCGAAGTTGGCGACCGCGGGAATCACCTACCCGGAGCAGACCAAGTGCTTGAAGATGCTCTCGCTGCTGCCAGAATCGTGGCTTCAATTTACGAGCGGATTGAGCCTGCCGCAGAACCAGAGCTTGTGGACGCTCGAGTGGGTGCGGACGAAGATTCTGGAGGAGGACTTCCGTCGCCGCCAACTGAGGGGTGGAGACGACGGCAGCAGCGGCTACGGGATGCAAGGGAGCCGACGTGGCAGAGGACGTGGCTTCGGTGGTGCTGGACGCGGTGCAAAGAAAGACGACGACTCCAACGACCAACAAGGAGGTACCGGTTGGGGTCGCGGTGCGAAATCTGGACGTGGGGGCAAGTCGGGTGCTGGTGGCAAAATGAAAGGGAGTTGCTGGTATTGTGAGAAGGAAGGGCACCCCTGGTTTTTGTGCTATAAGAAACCCGATGGATGGACCCCCCAGAATCGTCACCAGGATGGCGGCGCGCGGAGGAACCAGAAAAACGGCGCCAACATGGTCGCTGATTCGTCCGACAACAACCCGAAGGGCAACGGCGGTGCGGAGAAGAAGAAGGAGCGCACCGCGGGCCAATTCTTCCATGTGGGAGACAAGGGGGAGCAAGGAGACGCCTCTGCCAAAGTTGGAGCAGAGCTGCACCCCCTAGACTATTGGGTGTTGGACACAGGCGCTGCTTGGACGATGACGCCGCGCAAGGACCTGCTGGACGAAGTACGAGCTGCACCGATCAATGAAGTGTGCTCCGCCTCTGGACACATGTTGAAGGTGGCTGGTGCGGGACGAGCTGCGTTTAAGGGAGCGGATGGCAAGCCGGTGGTGCTGCACGACGTTCTCTTCGTCCCCGACCTGAAGGCCAACCTTATCTCCCTCCGTAAGCTTGGCAAGGCTGGGGTGAACACCAACACGGATGGGGCACGCACTTATAAGGGGAAGCTGGGCAATCGGGTGCTTTGGGATCTGCACGAGAGCAAGGACGTGTACAGATCTATGTGGCAGCTGCCGGCCCTGGCGTGGCATGGTGGGGGGCAGGCTGGAGAGGGGTCTGCATCCCAGGGGGAGTGCAATGCCGTTGGAGGGGTTGGTGTGAAAGTGTCGGCCAGATCTGGGGAGACAGATTGGGCAACGGCACACCGGCGCTTAGGGCATGTGGCAATGCCTTTGCTGAAGCAGCTGGAGAAGGATGGAGCCGTTAAGGGTCTGAAGCTGAACGGACAGCCACCCGATGACAACTGTGAAATCTGTTTGCTTTCAAAGTTCACCCGTTTCCCTTTCCATAGTGTGGCTGGCAGGAGCAAGAAGCCTTTGGAGCTGGTCCACATGGACTTGGTGGGGCCGCTGCCGGTGCAAGGGCACAAGGGGGAGCGGTATTTTCTTACAATTGTGGATGACTGGAGCAGGCTGATGTGGGCGTATCCGCTGAAGCAGAAGGACCACGCCGCCTCCACGATACGGGACGATTGGCTGCCATTCGTGGAGAAGCAGGCGGAGTGTGTAGTGAAGCGGATTAGGACAGACCGGGGTGGTGAGTTCCTTGGAGCTGAAATGACGGCCTGGCTCAAGAAGCAGGGCATCCAGAGAGAGCTGACCACGGCTTATACCCCACAGTCCAATGGTGTAGCAGAACGGGCAAACCGGACCATTCTGGAGACAGCTAGGGCGCTGCTCATAGAATCTGGGCTGAGCAATTCTATGTGGCCTCATGCTGTCCGGCACGCCACTGTCGCTAGGAACAGGGTGCTCACCAAGGTTGGGGATGACTTGTGGGTGCCGTTGGAGAGGTGGCTTGGGAGGAAGCCGCCGGTGGACATGCTGAGGGTGTTCGGTTGCATGGCAGTCGCCCACGTCCCCAAGACCTACCGCAGTAAGTTGGGGGCGAGTGCAATCTGGTGTGTGCATTTGGGGCTGGCTGCTGAGAGCAAGGGATGGCTGCTGTGGGAACCATCCAAGGGTGTGTTGTTTGACAGCAGGGATGTGAAATTCATTGAGGGCATGATGTATGGGAGCTGGGAGAAACAGCCAGAGGCAAGGGTGTCCCAGCAGATGGAGCAGATCACCATGCAGCTGGACCTGACTCCTAGTGTGTGGGAGGAGGGAGAGGAGGCAGCTGCTGGAAATGGTGATGGAGAGAAGGTACAGGAGGCATCTGCTGGTGGAGAAAATGGTGTGGAAACTGGCGGCAGCACTAGTGGAGCTGCTGGACCCGAGGGAGGAGAGAAGCAGCAGGGAAAAACTAAGAAGCCGAAGGGTGTCGTTATGAAGGGATGGGAGACACCCGTCTCCAGGCCAGGACGTACCCGTATGGCTACTAAGAAGCTGACTGCAGGAACTGATGCAGCAGAGCAGCAGCTTGGGACCGAAGAGGCATTGCTGATTCTACCTCATGGCTATGACCCGGATGAGGAGGATGAGCCTGCGTACTGTTTTCTTGCCCCTGCACCAGAGGAACCAGCTAGCATGGAGGAGGCATTAGCTGGACCAGATAGGGACAAGTGGCTGGCTTCTAGGGATGCTGAGTACCAGAGTCTGCTGGAGAATAGGACATGGGATCTGGTGGTGCTGCCTGATGGGAAGAAAGCGATACAATGCAAGTGGGTGCTGAGGATCAAGACCGATGACAAGGGGCAGGTCACCATCTACAAGAGTAGGCTGGTGGCGAAGGGGTTTATGCAGAAGGAGAAGCAGGACTTCAACGAGATCTTTGCTCCCACTACCAAACCCCCTACCCTCCGTGTCTTGTTGGCAGATGCAGCTGTTAGTGGGAAATTCATCATTCAGATGGATATTTCAACGGCATTCCTGAATGGGATTTTAGAGGAGGATGTGTACATGACGCAGCCGCCTGGGTATGAGGATGGTACGGGCAGGGTGTGCAAGCTCAACAAGTCCATCTACGGCTTGAAGCAGGCGCCACGCTGCTGGTACCAGAAGTTGGCAGCTGTTTTAGAGGAGATGGGATTCAGGACCAGCAGCTGTGATGAGAGCCTCTTTCTCAAGGGCGAGGGGGAGAAGCTGGTGCTGTTTCTGGTCTATGTGGACGACATTCTTCTCTTCAGCAGCAGCATGAAGGAGATCCAGAAAGTGCAGCAGCAACTGATGGAAAACTTCAAGTGCAAGAACCTTGGGGAGGTAAAGTACTACCTCGGGATGCACGTGGAGAGGGATCCAGATCACAGGTGGTTGAAGCTGCACCAGGAGAAGTTCATCAAGGAGCTGGGGGAGAAGTATGGGATTGAGAATGAGCGCAAGGTTGCAACTCCCCTGCCAGCAGAATTCAAGCTTGTGAAGGCTGCAGAGGATGAAGGGGTTGAAGCCGAGGAGCAGCAGCAATTTCAGTCCTTGGTGGGCAGCCTCTTGTACGCAGCAGTTCACACGAGGCCCGATATCTCTTTCTCGGTTGGGCAGCTGGCTAGGGTGGTGCAGAATCCATCAGAGGAGCAGGTGGATGCAGCTGAGCGTGTGGTGAAGTACCTGAACTCTCACCCAAGCATTGGAGTTCAATACTCCGCATCTGCACAGGTGAAGCAGAAAGGGGTGGAGGTGCTGAAAGAGAAGGGGGAGAGGCTTGGAGAAGGCAAGCTATTTCTCACTTGCTTTACCGATGCTACGTGGGCTTCTGAGAAGGAGGATTCCTCATTTGTGGGAGGATACATCTGCGTAGTTGGGGGAGGACCTGTTAGTTGGAGGTCCAAGAAGCAGACGGAGACGGCACTCTCTTCCGTAGAATCAGAGTACATGGCGATGTTCCATGGGGTGAAGGAGGTGATTTGGCTGAGGAGGCTGTTAGAGGAGATTGGCCAGGAGCAGAAAGTTGCTACGCCGCTGTTTTGTGATAGCAAGGGGGCTCTTGGGATGGCCAGAAACGCTGTGCTTCATGGGCTGAACAAGCACATGCGTATCAAGTGGCACTGGCTGCGTAAGGAGGTGAAGAGGGGGACGGTGAATCCAATCTACATCAAGACTCACCAGCAGCCAGCAGACTTTCTCACCAAGAGGCTTGCGGATGAGCCTCATTGGCGTTGTGTGCGCATGAGTGGAATGAGCATGAACTAGCATGGAATGATGGGGATGCAGCCGGCAGGCTGAGGGGGAGTGTGTTGGGTGCAAATTTACATTGCACGACATCCTGCCGTCTGTTTGTACGAGTATGCGTGTGCGAATGCATTTGGGTGTGAATGGAATGTTCGTGTGTTTGTTTGCTTTCGCAATTTTCGCTTGATGCATTTGCAGGTACTCGCGCAATGTGCGCTTCGGCACAACATTGTATGCGCTATGAACAGTGCAAGCAGAAAGGACGAGCTCGCAAAGGAACCCAAGATGGAAGCTTTGCAGTTCGGTTGAGTTGATTGCGCAGATTCAGTTCTATCCAACTCGAAATTGTACTGTTTTGTTTGGTTAACTATAGTGTAGCAGGGAAGGCACTATAGGGGTACAATTTAGGTGAAGGTTGGATGTTGTTTGTCTGTATCTGCATGCTACAAGGCCAGGGGAAACCAGCGGAACCAGCATTTGGCTGGTTGGGCAAAGACAAAACAGGTTCTGTTTTTAGAACCTGAACCTGGTTGTTGTTTTCCCAGGTTGGAAAAACAGAACCAGAGGTTGTTTACCAACCTACCACCTGCTATTTTGTCCAGCCAGGTTGGTTCTGTTGCTTGGAATTATTTGGGATCATCCCTGGTTGTTCCCAAGTTGATTCCCAAGGCCCTTGCTAGCTAGAACTATTTAATCCTTCTCTGTTTGTACCTGAATATAGTCAAATTGATTCAAGCGAATTCCTTCCTCGCTGGAATTTCGTTTCTGCGCTATTCGACGGCGGAATGCTACCCGAGTCAATGCTAGTATGCTAGCACTCCAACGCTAGGCAAACGCTGTCCGAGCCATAACTTAGTGATGGCAGAACTTTTCGCGAGGCAACTTGGCTCATTTTAAAGCTCTTGGAACGAGCTTCGATATAGCGAATTCTCAGCTTAATCCGACCGACGGTCTGCACGGCACGCTGCGCGACGTTCAAGGTACTCTTGCTGTTTTGACTAAGTCCTTCTTGATCCCTCTCTCTACAAACTCGGACCCGAGGATAGGGGCTGGTCTTGTACCAGGCACCCAGGGACCCTTGGAGGTGACCCCGAGGAGAGGTTTTAAGTTTGATTAAGTCCTAATAGCTTGAGTTTATTAGGCCCTTACACCAACAATCATGACCCATCATTCACACACCATTATAAGCATGAAATATATATTTATTTCATGCACTCATACCACTTTATGCACAGACGCATGCACACATACGCACACGGACAACAAGCCGAGTGCAAACCGTAGGGTTGCACCAACAGCGCAGGGCAGGGCGCTGGCGCAGGGCAGGGCGCTGGCGCAGGGCGCTGGCGCAGGGCAGGGCGCTGGCGCAGGGCACTGGCGCAGGGCAGGGCAGGGCGTGCGCAGAACAGTGCGACGCAGGGTGATGGGGTAACGCAGTAACCGCAGTCGGACGCTAAGTATGGTGGGCCCGAACAAAAAAAAAAAAAAAGAACAGTCCTATGGACCTACTGCTCTGAAACCATGTCAAGGTAACAAGCATGAATGAGATAAACTAGATGAAAGTTGGGTACAAGTATGAAACCCTAAAGGGGTTGTACCCCATATTGGCTACCCCACTACAACCTACACATATGATACAAGTATAATTTGACACTATCGTGAACCCCCGTATGATATTCACCCCTCAAAATATTGGGGGAGGGGGGGGTAATTAAATGGTATACATTTTATAAGACCCGGGTCTTTTCAATTTGACCTTTATAAGAATGCAGTTTTGGAGCTCAAAGAAGTGTTTCCGCACAGCGAATCACCTCTTTGGATGGGAGGATTATGGCGATGAGTGGTGGGTAGAAGGGCGATATGATGGGGAGGAGGTGGGGATTTGGGTTGCTGGACAGGATTAGGATGGTAATGAGCCATGCAGATGCGTTCATGGGTGTGATTTCTCTAACTGAACATGGAATATGACCATTTTCTATTGCATTTGCTGAAAATCCGCACTTCACTAGGATGTGGGGGGGGTCTTAGAATGTTAGGAGCCATTTAGGGGGGTATAACTCAGATTTACTCGAATAGAGTACCCCCCTCCGTATTATAGTCCCGGGGGTCTACAACTAGAGGGGGTCCTATATACGGGGGTTTACGGTAGTTGAATTGAGGTTGGCTCGTTCACATGCATGTGCTCGGAATGAAAGTAACCGATTAGGCTTTGAGCCAGCCAGGCCTCTCGTTGGACGGATGAAGTACGCAAGCGAAGCGACCCTTACAGACTTTTCAAGCTGATTCAGCCCTTCAGCTCTCCCCATCATTTTTTTTTCCCGTACCTACCGGGGCTAGTTACGCTTTCGAGTTAAACCGATCTCTAAAGCTCTTGCCTAGGCAATGAATCGTTCTCATTTCACTTTGGCAGACCCTCTTTGCTGCACTGTTTCACTATTCTAGATTCCGTTTAAGATGTGAGTGAACAATGGGGATCGATTGTGGTCTAACCTCAAATATGGAATATTCTTTGGAACGAAATGGTACACATTGAGTTTAAATAAACGTTGCAGTATTTCAAAAGGTACCACACATACAATGAACCAAGAAATTCATAAATTATAAATGACATATGTCAGAATGTGATATTTGTCTAGTCTGCAGTGGGGTACTCTATAGTGAGTACAACTCGGTTAGGGTTTGCTATTTGTATCCCAACTGCCTGCTAGTGAAACCCCTCTTCCTTCCATTCCTGTTTTACCTAGCTGCTTTGACATGCTATCAGAGCGTCTACGCTCCTGGCCTGTGGGCTCACCTGCTCCTGGCCTGTGGCCTGTGGGGCGCGCGACGTTTTTTCTTCCCGCCACGCGCTCGGGGCGCATGGCGGTTTTCTGCCCGCCGCGCGCCCCGCGCGCGCTCGGCGGTTTTACGCTCCATCGCGGCGCCCTCGGGGACCTGCGTGCTGCCCCCCGTCGCCCTCGCGGTGCCCCCGGGGACCCGCGCGCTCCCCCCGTCATCCGTCGCGGCGCCCCCAAGGACCCGCGCGCGGCCCCCCGTCGCCTGTCGCGGCGCCCCCGGCGACCAGCGCGCCACCCCCGTCGTTCGTCCGGCACCCCCGGGGACCAGCGAGCCGCCCCCGAGGACCCGCGTGCGCCGCGGGGCTGCTTCCCCCCTGCCCCTCCCCTTTCTCCTTCCTCTCCCTCCTGCGCATGCAGCTATGGGGGTGGCGGGTGTGTGAGCCGTCCCCTGCTCCTCCTCCTCCTCCGTCTCCCACCGCTTCACCTGACGCTGAGGGGGGTGGATGTGTGGAAGGAGTGGCGCTTAAGGGGGTGCCGTAGGAGTGGAGCTAGGAGTGCATAGGGGGGTGTGTGAAAGGGGGTCTGCGACAATGGGGGAGGTTGAACGGAGGTAGCCGTTGTGGAGCCAGCAGCGCCAGTAGTCCGGATGCCCTTGCTCCGGTAGCCAGCGAGCCCGTTGCGCCAGTCGCCCGTGGGTCCGTTGCTCCAGCCGCTCGTCTTAGCCGCGGAGCCAGTTACTCCAGTAGTCCGGGGCCCTTGCTCCGGTAGTTCGTGTGCCAGTTGCTAGCCCGTGTGCCAGCTACTTCAGCCGCTGCGTCCAATCTCCTCTCCTCTCACAGTCCCTCCTCCTCCTCACGAGTTCTCTATGTCTCCCACTAGCTTTGCTTGTGCTTGTGAGTTTATTATGTGGCTGCTTGCTGTGCTGAGCATACACCACTTTGCCTATGGAGGTGTGTCAGAATGTGATATTTGTCTAGTCTACAGCGTGGTACTCTATAGTGAGTACAGCCCGGTTAGGGTTTGCTATTTGTATCCCAACTGCCTGCTAGTGAAACCCCCCTTCCTTTCATTCCTGTTTTACCTAATTTTTTTGACAACATAATCCACACATGGAGCATACCCACTAGGGTACAGCCTATTGGTGCAACCCTACGGTTTGCACTCGGCTTGTTGTCCGTGTGCGTGTGCGTGCATGCGTGTGTGCATGGAGTGGTATGAGTGCATGAAATAAATATATATTTCATGCTTATAATGGTGTGTGTATGATGGGTCATGATGTCGAGTGTGTGTATCAATTCAATAGCGAATTATCGCTAGTCGCGTATAACGCGGTCAATCATATTGTATGTCCCGCGCGGTTTCTATTTTGTCGTGCGCGGTTTCTATTTTGTCGCTTGTCGAACGTTCGGCGTGTCGCAGGTGTGTGTAGCAGACCCATAAACAACTCAAGGATGAATTTGTGATGAAGAACCCGAGCCTTGGTTGCAAGCTTCAAGTGATTTTGAAGCTCGCCAAAAGGCTACACCTCAAGATATTGAAGATAGTTACATTACAATGTGTAGTGTAACATTTCTCTTGGTGTAGGCCCTTGTGAAGGGTAGTTTCGAGACCCTTCTTGGTTGGGGACAGTGTGGCACTATTCCACATCACTGTACCTCGGCTCTTGGGGTTTGTAGGAGCTGGGATTCATTCCCAACTCGTAACTCTTCCTAGCTGTTCGTAATTGTGTGTCCTAAGACTATGTTGCTGCCATAGTGCCGTTCGTTCAAACCGACGCTGTGTCGTCAATTCTTGATGAAATCGTGCGATCTAAATTGCCTGTTGTAGGCGACGTTAAGACGCTCGAGTTCCAAGTTAAATAAGGTCGTATCGAGCTGTGACCAGATCGCTATGAATGTTTAAAGCCGCTGTGCAGAAATCTGACTGTGCACTCTATCTTTCGTTCTAGGCACATTGAAGCCTATTGTGACTATGAAAAGTGGTATCAGAGCGCCTTGGAGCAGCTACGACGATGGCTGGACCTGAAGAAAGGGGTGACAGAGGTGCTGGTGGCAGTGGAGGACCCCAAGCACAAGGTCAACCCCGTGATTCAGCCATGGTGTCCACGCAACCGACTCTTGGTCCTTCTAAGGACGAACCAAGAGTTTTCTGGCTCGACAAGTTCAACCGCGACAACTTTGCTGAGTGGTCCTTCAGAATGGAGAACGTGTTTGACCACTATGACCTGCTGGAGGTGATGGAAGGAACGGAGAAGCGTCCCGAGAACGACCCGGAAGAGCGCACAAGGCTATCTCCTACTTGGGCAAGCGTTGGGGAGCAACCAGATCCGTCACATCAAGCCTTTCCAGCGTGAACCAGAGAAGGGACCTAAAGCATGGGCTGCTCTCAAGGGTGTACACGCTCCTGCAACAGTGGCGGTAGCTGTGGTGTTGGAACGGCAAATGGCGACGCTACGCCTTGAGAAAGATGAACCCGTGGAAGAAAGTGTGCAGAAATTCTTCGACTTGTTGACACGACTTGAGGGAGCTGATTTGAACTACAGTGAGCTCCAAAAGAAGACCAAGTTGCTGGCCCTACTCCCCGAATCGTGGTCCTCTCTCATCATCAACCTTAATCGTGACCTGCCCCGCCTCTCGCTTGAAGATGTGAAGCGAGCGATCCTTCAAGAAGACTTCCGCCGCCGTGAGTTGGCGAGTGCAGATGGCGCTGGGGCAGCGAGCATCGGCCAGCGAGTGCGGATGGCGCTGGGCCAGCGAGCATCGGCCGTGGATATGGTCGAGGAAGAGGCAGAGGACGAGGGGGAGGAAGGTTTGGTGGCAGCAACTTCAGTGGAGGCCGCGGGAATGGCGGATACGGCAGCGACGACAAGAGCTACGGTCGCGGTCGCGGACGATTTGACGGCGAATGTCACATGTCACAAGACCGGACACATGTGGCGCGATTGCTACAAACTCCCTGAAAGATGGAACCCTGCTCAAAGCCAAGAGGGTAGAGGAGCAGGAGGAGGGGGAGGAAAACGCCGTGGAGGCCGTGGCGGTCGCGGAGGCAGTGCTGCAAACATGAAGAGCGGAGATAACGACAAGGACCCGAGCGACGATCGGTACCCGGGTCTATTCTACTTCGTGTCGACGCAAGTACCAGCTGGTCCAGAGAAGGATGAAGGCTTTGAGGAGCCAGCAGCTGTGGGGAAGGTGACCCTACACCCCCTGGACTATTGGGTGATCGATAGTGGCGCTACCTATAGCATGACACCTCGCCCCGACTTGCTCACCGAACTCGAGCCGTCACCGGTGAAGCATGTCACATCGGCTTTGGGGCAGCGAGCGGAGGTGAAAGGTGTTGGGTGCAAATGCACATTGCACGACATCCTGCCGTCTGTTTGTACGAGTATGCGTGTGCGAATGCATTTGCGTGTGAATGGTGTGTTCGTGTGTTTGTTTGCTTTCGCATTTTTCGCTTGATGCATTTGCAGGTACTCGCGCAATGTGCGCTTCGGCACAACATTGTACGCGCTATGAACAGTGCAAGCAGAAAGGACGAGCTCGCAAAGGAACCCAAGATGGAAGCTTTGCAGTTCGGTTGAGTTGATTGCGCAGATTCAGTTCTATCCAACTCGAAATTGTACTGTTTTGTTTGGTTAACTATAGTGTAGCAGGGAAGGCACTATAGGGGTACAATTTAGGTGAAGGTTGGATGTTGTTTGTCTGTATCTGCATGCTACAAGGCCAGGGGAAACCAGCGGAACCAGCATTTGGCTGGTTGGGCAAAGACAAAACAGGTTCTGTTTTTAGAACCTGAACCTGGTTGTTGTTTTCCCAGGTTGGAAAAACAGAACCAGAGGTTGTTTACCAACCTACCACCTGCTATTTTGTCCAGCCAGGTTGGTTCTGTTGCTTGGAATTATTTGGGATCATCCCTGGTTGTTCCCAGGTTGATTCCCAAGGTCCTTGCTAGCTAGAACTATTTAATCCTTCTCTGTTTGTACCTGAAAATAGTCAAATTGATTCATGCGAATTCCTTCCTCGCTGGAATTTCGTTTCTGCGCTATTCGACGGCGGAATGCTACCCGAGTCAACGCTAGTATGCTAGCACTCCAACGCTAGGCAAACGCTGTCCGAGCCATAACTTAGTAATGGCAGAACTTTTCGCGAGGCAACTTGGCTTATTTTAAAGCTCTTGGAGCGAGCTTCGATATAGCGAATTCTCAGCTTAATCCGACCGACGGTCTGCATGGCACGCTGCGCGACGTTCAAGGTACTCTTGCTGTTTTGACTAAGTCCTTCTTGATTCCTCTCTCTACAAACTCGGACCCGAGGATAGGGGCTGGTCTTGTACCAGGCACCCAGGGACCCTTGGAGGTGACCCCGAGGAGAGGTTTTAAGTTTGATTAAGTCCTAATAGCTTGAGTTTATTAGGCCCTTACACCAACAAGCTGGTATCAGAGCTGCGTTATAGTGATCCTCGTTATAGGTAGCTATGGCGGGCAACACCTCGGCGGGAGCTGGTGAATCTTCAGCCCAAGATCAGATCGGCAGCCAAGATTCTGGTCTTTCAGCGCCAAGGGGAGCGCGAACAAACCAGGGCTCGCTTGTCAAGGAGGTGCTGAAGAATTTCACCGTCGAGAAGTTCAATGGTGAGGGCTATGATGATTGGGCCTGGAAAATGCAATTATATTTCCGTCAGATCGGTTTGCTGAAACTAATGATTGGGGAGGAGCCTAGACCGAGTGACCCCACGCTGCAGGAAGATTGGGACGAGCGCTCCTCGGCTGGCTACTATTTGATGTCGCAGAGTTTGGAGCTGAACCAGCGTCACCACGTCATGCACCTGCTGCCGGAGGTTGAGTGCGGTCCGAAGGCGTGGACCGTGTTGAAGGAGCTGCACGCCCCGACCTCCGTTGTCGCAACGTTGATGCTGGAGAGGGAGCTGTCCGCGTTGCGCCTGAGCGAGGGAGAGCCGGTGCAACCAGTCCTGGACAAGATGCGCGACCTCTACGCGAAGTTGGCGACCACGGGAATCACCTACCCGGAGCAGACCAAGTGCTTGAAGATGCTCTCGCTGCTGCCAGAATCGTGGCTTCAATTTACGAGCGGATTGAGCCTGCCGCAGAACCAGAGCTTGTGGACGCTCGAGTGGGTGCGGACGAAGATTCTGGAGGAGGACTTCCGTCGCCGCCAACTGAGGGGTGGAGACGACGGCAGCAGCGGCTACGGGATGCAAGGGAGCCGACGTGGCAGAGGACGTGGCTTCGGTGGTGCTGGACGCGGTGCAAAGAAAGACGACGACTCCAACGACCAACAAGGAGGTACCGGTTGGGGTCGCGGTGCGAAATCTGGACGTGGGGGCAAGTCGGGTGCTGGTGGCAAAATGAAAGGGAGTTGCTGGTATTGTGAGAAGGAAGGGCACCCCTGGTTTTTGTGCTATAAGAAACCCGATGGATGGACCCCCCAGAATCGTCACCAGGATGGCGGCGCGCGGAGGAACCAGAAAAACGGCGCCAACATGGTCGCTGATTCGTCCGACAACAACCCGAAGGGCAACAGCGGTGCGGAGAAGAAGAAGGAGCGCACCGCGGGCCAATTCTTCCATGTGGGAGACAAGGGGAGCAAGGAGACGCCTCTGCCAAAGTTGGAGCAGAGCTGCACCCCCTAGACTATTGGGTGTTGGACACAGGCGCTGCTTGGACGATGACGCCGCGCAAGGACCTGCTGGACGAAGTACGAGCTGCACCGATCAATGAAGTGTGCTCCGCCTCTGGACACATGTTGAAGGTGGCTGGTGCGGGACGAGCTGCGTTTAAGGGAGCGGATGGCAAGCCAGTGGTGCTGCACGACGTTCTCTTCGTCCCCGACCTGAAGGCCAACCTTATCTCCCTCCGTAAGCTTGGCAAGGCTGGGGTGAACACCAACACGGATGGGGCACGCACTTATAAGGGGCAGCTGGGCAATCGGGTGCTTTGGGATCTGCACGAGAGCAAGGACGTGTACAGATCTATGTGGCAGCTGCCAGCCCTGGCGTGGCATGGTGGGGGGCAGGCTGGAGAGGGGTCTGCATCCCAGGGGAAGTGCAACGCCGTTGGAGGGGTTGGTGTGAAAGTGTCGGCCAGATCTGGGGAGACAGATTGGGCAACGGCACACCGGCGCTTAGGGCATGTGGCAATGCCTTTGCTGAAGCAGCTGGAGAAGGACGGAGCCGTTAAGGGTCTGAAGCTGAACGGACAGCCACCCGATGACAACTGTGAAATCTGTTTGCTTTCAAAGTTCACCCGTTTCCCTTTCCATAGTGTGGCTGGCAGGAGCAAGAAGCCTTTGGAGCTGGTCCACATGGACTTGGTGGGGCCGCTGCCGGTGCAAGGGCACAAGGGGGAGCGGTATTTTCTTACAATTGTGGATGACTGGAGCAGGCTGATGTGGGCGTATCCACTGAAGCAGAAGGACCACGCCGCCTCCACGATACGGAACGATTGGCTGCCATTCGTGGAGAAGCAGGCGGAGTGTGTAGTGAAGCGGATTAGGACAGACCGGGTGGTTGAGTTTCCTTGGAGCTGAATGACGGCCTGGCTCAAGAAGTAGGGCATCCAGAGGGAGCTGACCACGGCTTATACCCCACAGTCCAATGGTGTAGCAGAACGGGCAAACCGGACCATTCTGGAGACAGCTAGGGCGCTGCTCATAGAATCTGGGCTGAGCAATTCTATGTGGCCTCATGCTGTCCGGCACGCCACTGTCGCTAGGAACAGGGTGCTCACCAAGGTTGGGGATGACTCGTGGGTGCCTTTGGAGAGGTGGCTTGGGAGGAAGCCGCCGGTGGACATGCTGAGGGGTTTCGGTTGCATGGCAGTCGCCCACGTCCCCAAGACCTACCGAAGTAAGTTGGGGGCGAGTGCAATCTGGTGTGTGCATTTGGGGCTGGCTGCTGAGAGCAAGGGATGGCTGCTGTGGGAACCATCCAAGGGTGTGTTTGTTTGATAGCAGGGATGTGAAATTCATTGAGGGCATGATGTATGGGAGCTGGGAGAAACAAGCCGGAGCAAGGATGTCCCAGCAGATGGAGCAGATCACCATGTCACTGGACCTGACTCCTAGTGTGGGGAGAGGAGAGGAGGAGCTGCTGGAAATGGGGATGGGAGAGAGGTACAGGAGGCATCTGCTGGTGGAGAAAATGGTGTGGAAACTGGCGGCAGCACTAGTGGAGCTGCTGGACCCGAGGGAGGAGAGAAGCAGCAGGGAAAAACTAAGAAGCCGAAGGGTGTCGTTATGAAGGGATGGGAGACACCCGTCTCCAGGCCAGGACGTACCCGTATGGCTACTAAGAAGCTGACTGCAGGAACTGATGCAGCAGAGCAGCAGCTAGGACAGAAGAGGCATTGCTGATTCTACCTCATGGCTATGACCCGGATGAGGAGGATGAGCCGGCGTTACTGTTTTCTTGCCCCTGCAGAACAGAGAACCAGCTAGCATGGAGGAGGCATTAGCTGGACCAGATAGGGACAAGTGGCTGGCTTCTAGGGATGCTGAGTACCAGAGTCTGCTGGAGAATAGGACATGGGATCTGGTGGTGCTGCCTGATGGAAGAAGCGATACAATGCAAGTGGGGTGCTGAGGATCAAGACCGATTGACAAGGGCAGGTCACACCCACAAGAGTAGGCTGGTGGCGAAGGGGTTTAAATGGCAGAAGGAGAAGCAGGACTTCAACGAGATCTTTGCTCCCACTGCCAAACCCCTACCCTCCGTGTCTTGTTGGCAGATGCAGCTGTTAGTGTAAATTCATCATTCAGATGGATATTTCAACGGCATTCCTGAATGGGATTTTAGAGGAGGATGTGTACATGACGCAGCCGCCTGGGTATGAGGATGGTACGGGCAGGGTGTGCAAGCTCAACAAGTCCATCTACAGCTTGAAGCAGGCGCCACGCTGCTGGTACCAGAAGTTGGCAGCTGTTTTAGAGGAGATGGGATTCAGGACCAGCAGCTGTGATGAGAGCCTCTTTCTCAAGGGCGAGGGGGAGAAGCTGGTGCTGTTTCTGGTCTATGTGGACGACATTCTTCTCTTCAACAGCAGCATGAAGGAGATCCAGAAAGTGCAGCAGCAACTGATGGAAAACTTCAAGTGCAAGAACCTTGGGGAGGTAAAGTACTACCTCGGGATGCACGTGGAGAGGGATCCAGATCACAGGTGGTTGAAGCTGCATCAGGAGAAGTTCATCAAGGAGCTGGGGAAGAAGTATGGGATTGAGAATGAGCGCAGGTTGCAACTCCCTGCCAGCAGAATTCAAGCTTGTGAAGGCTGCAGAGGATGAAGGGGTTGAAGCTGAAGAGCAGCAGCAATTTCAGTCCTTGGTGGGCAGCCTCTTGTACGCAGCAGTTCACACGAGGCCCGACATCTCTTTCTTGGTTGGGCAGCTGGCTAGGGTGGTGCAGAATCCATCAGAGGAGCAGGTGGATGCAGCTGAGCGTGTGGTGAAGTACCTGAACTCTCACCCAAGCATTGGAGTTCAATACTCCGCATCTGCACAGGTGAAGCAAAAAGGGGTGGAGGTGCTGAAAGAGAAGGGGGAGAGGCTTGGAGAAGGCAAGCTATTTCTCACTTGCTTTACCGATGCTACATGGGCTTCTGAGAAGGAGGAATGTTCTTCCTCATCTGTGGGAGGATACATCTGCGTAGTTGGGGGAGGACCTGTTAGTTGGAGGTCCAAGAAGCAGACGGAGACGGCACTCTCTTCCGTAGAATCAGAGTACATGGCGATGTTCCATGGGGTGAAGGAGGTGATTTGGCTGAGGAGGCTGTTAGAGGAGATTGGCCAGGAGCAGAAAGTTGCTACGCCGCTGTTTTGTGATAGCAAGGGGGCTCTTGGGATGGCCAGAAACGCTGTGCTTCATGGGCTGAACAAGCACATGCGTATCAAGTGGCACTGGCTGCATGGGCTGAACAAGCACATGCGTATCAAGTGGCACTGGCTGCGTAAGGAGGTGAAGAGGGGGACGGTGAATCCAATCTACATCAAGACTCACCAGCAGCCAGCAGACTTTCTCACCAAGAGGCTTGCGGATGAGCCTCATTGGCGTTGTGTGCGCATGAGTGGAATGAGCATGAACTAGCATGGAATGACGGGGATGCAGCCGGCAGGCTGAGGGGGAGTGTGTTGGGTGCAAATGCACATTGCACGACATCCTGCCGTCTGTTTGTACGAGTATGCGTGTGCGAATGCATTTGCGTGTGAATGGTGTGTTCGTGTGTTTGTTTGCTTTCGCATTTTTCGCTTGATGCATTTGCAGGTACTCGCGCAATGTGCGCTTCGGCACAACATTGTACGCGCTATGAACAGTGCAAGCAGAAAGGACGAGCTCGCAAAGGAACCCAAGATGGAAGCTTTGCAGTTCGGTTGAGTTGATTGCGCAGATTCAGTTCTATCCAACTCGAAATTGTACTGTTTTGTTTGGTTAACTATAGTGTAGCAGGGAAGGCACTATAGGGTACAATTTAGGTGAAGGTTGGATGTTGTTTGTCTGTATCTGCATGCTACAAGGCCAGGGGAAACCAGCGGAACCAGCATTTGGCTGGTTGGGCAAAGACAAAACAGGTTCTGTTTTTAGAACCTGAACCTGGTTGTTGTTTTCCCAGGTTGGAAAAACAGAACCAGAGGTTGTTTACCAACCTACCACCTGCTATTTTGTCCAGCCAGGTTGGTTCTGTTGCTTGGAATTATTTGGGATCATCCCTGGTTGTTCCCAGGTTGATTCCCAAGGTCCTTGCTAGCTAGAACTATTTAATCCTTCTCTGTTTGTACCTGAAAATAGTCAAATTGATTCAAGCGAATTCCTTCCTCGCTGGAATTTCGTTTCTGCGCTATTCGACGGCGGAATGCTACCCGAGTCAACGCTAGTATGCTAGCACTCCAACGCTAGGCAAACGCTGTCCGAGCCATAACTTCGTAATGGCAGAACTTTTCGCGAGGCAACTTGGCTTATTTTAAAGCTCTTGGAGCGAGCTTCGATATAGCGAATTCTCAGCTTAATCCGACCGACGGTCTGCATGGCACGCTGCGCGACGTTCAAGGTACTCTTGCTGTTTTGACTAAGTCCTTCTTGATTCCTCTCTCTACAAACTCGGACCCGAGGATAGGGGCTGGTCTTGTACCAGGCACCCAGGGACCCTTGGAGGTGACCCCGAGGAGAGGTTTTAAGTTTGATTAAGTCCTAATAGCTTGAGTTTATTAGGCCCTTACACCAACAAAAGGCATGGGCAAGGCCATGTTCAAGGGTGCTGATGGAATATGGTGGGCCTCAGAACGTGCTTTGGGTGCCCAGCCTTGCTGCGAACCTGATTTCCGTGCGGCGGTTGGCAAAGGCCGGCATGGACACGAACTCGAAGGGAGCCAAGACCTACATTGCAAGGATTGGCGACCGGATTCTTTGGGACCTTCATGAGGATAGGGATGTCTACAACGAGATGTGGCAAGACCCTGTGGTCCCCACGCCTAAGGAGAGGTAAGTGTCAGCAAGCGTCAGCACCAAGGATGGCGCGAACGACCGCGCTAAGGAGAATGAGTCCAAGAAGAGCAAACCTGGAGTGACCAGCAAGCTCGGTGATTGTTAAGGAGAGTGGTGTAGCAGCCACGGAGCAGCACAAGGGAGAGGATAACCCCGACACAGCAGCGAAGGAGGACTACGGAGAGAGTAGATGGGACGCTATTGCGAGCGCGGCATTCTCCAATCCGACTTCGGCTACGGGAGAGGTGTGATTGGTTGACTGCATCGGCGCATGGGGCATGTGGCCCTGCCCATCTTGCAGCAGCTAGTGAAGAACCAGATGGTTGCTAGCATTCGTGTGAAGGGGGAGCCCGATGAGGTGCTTGGCTGCCCGACGTGCATTCAAGCCAAGTTCACCCGGTTTCCGTTCCCTAGTTCGGAGGCAACGGCTAAGGCACCACTTGATGAGGTGGTGATGGACGTGGTGGGCCCCTTGAAGCTTGGAGCTGCTGGAGCAGAGCACTTCTCACCATTGTGGACGTCAACACCCGCATGACCTGGGTGTATGTGCTGGCCAAGAAGAGCGACGTGGCTGAAACGTTGAAGACGCATTGTTCCTGATGGTGGAGCGACAACAAGACCGTTTAGTCAAGTCAATCCGCACAGATCAGGGCGGAGAGTTTCCTGAGCAAGGAGTTTGGGCTGTGGCTGAAGAAGAATGGTATTCGGCACTCCCTCACCATGCCATACTCCCCTGCAATGAACGGCATCGCCGAGCGAGCGAACTGCACAACACTGAGGCGACACTCGGGTCTCATTGAAGCGGGCTACCCGACTTTTTCTGGCCTGATGCGGTGCGGAGCGCGTGTGTGGACAGAGCATTATTTTGACTCATGGGGGAGCAGGTAAATGGGTTCCTAGGTGAAGGAAGTGGGCTTGGAAGGAAGCCAAAGGTGGATATGCTTTGGGTGTTTGGTGCCATATGCATGACGCTCATGCCTAAGCATCTTCGGCACAACAAGCTTGGTGCCAAGGCGGTGGTGGCATGGCTCTTACAACAAAGGGTGGTTTCTTTGGGACTCATTCACTAAGAAGTTCTTGGTGAGCAGGGACTGCAAGTTCATGGAGAACTTCATGTACAAGGATTGGAAGCGGCAGCACCACCATAAGGCAATCTTCCTTGTGAATATGGAGAGGGAGGCCAAGGATGCAAGGCTGAAGGGAGGAGGTGCAGGAAGTGAGCGAGCGTGCACCGACTCACCCTTCCCGTATTACGAGTTGCTCCACGAAACCGAGACACCCGCAGCAGCAACGCCAAGCCTTCAAGCCCTGCAGCTCAGGAGGAAGGAAGGGTCAAGAGGAAGGTTCAAGCCCCCAATAGGCTGACCTACGATGCACCCGGAAAGCAGGGCAAGATAGCCCAGGCCGGAACGGCAATCATGGTCGGAGACGACGAGGAGAGTGATACGAGAAGTGTGCCTTCGCGTTCTTCTCTCTGGTGGAGATGCCGGGAGAACAGCAATTCTCAAGGAAGCCTTGGAGAGTAGTGATGCTGAGGAGTGGAAGAAGGCAATGGAGAGCGAGCTGAAGAGCATCGAGGAGAACGACACGTTTGAATTGGTGGAGCTACCGGAGCATCGAGGAGAACGACGCGTTTGAATTGGTGGAGCTACCGGAGGGGCGTACGGCGATAACGTCCAAGTGGCTCTTCAAGATCAAGTCCGACGCCGACGGCAAGATCGAGCGTTACAAGTCTAGGCTGGTGGCCAAGGGGTACCAGCAGAAGGACAAGGTGGTCATTAATGAGCTGTTTGCTCCTGTGGTTAGCGGACGACGCTGCGAACCTACTCGCGGGAGCCGCGATCAAAGGTTGGGTGGTGAAGCAAGTTAGACAATCGTAACGACGTTCCTCATGGAATCCTTAGGAAGAAGATTTTCATGGCGCAGCCAGAGGGGTTTGACGATGGCAGCGGCAGAGTGTGGAAGCTGAAGAAGGCCCTCTATGGGCTGAAACAGCCCTAGGCAGTGGTACCTGAAGCTGCGCGAATTTTGGAGGAGATCGCTTCACTCCCTCAACAGACCTATCACTCCTTGTCATGCTTGGCGAGGGGGAGCAAGGAGCTTCATGTGGTGTACGTGGACGACATCCTGATCTTCTCACCCTCCTCTGACCTTGTGAAGGAGGTGATGCTGAAGCTCAGAAGACAAGTTAATGTGCAAGTCCCTTGGGGGCGTGAACATTGTTGTGCAAATGCACATTGCACGACATCAGACGGTCTCTCCCTCTTTGACCTCACCTGTTGGGTGCAAATGCACATTGCACGACATCCTGCCGTCTGTTTTGTACGAGTATGCGTGTGCGAATGCATTTGCGTGTGAATGGTGTGTTCGTGTGTTTGTTTGCTTTCGCATTTTTTCGCTTGATGCATTTGCAGGTACTCGCGAAATGTGCGCTTCGGCACAACATTGTACGCGCTATGAACAGTGCAAGCAGAAAGGACGAGCTCGCAAAGGAACCCAAGATGGAAGCTTTGCAGTTCGGTTGAATTGATTGCGCAGATTCAGTTCTATCCAACTCGAAATTGTACTGTTTTGTTAACTATAGTGTAGCAGGGAAGGCACTATAGGGGTACAATTTAGGTGAAGGTTGGATGTTTTTTGTCTGTATCTGCATGCTACAAGGCCAGGGGAAACCAGCGGAACCAGCATTTGGCTGGTTGGGCAAAGACAAAACAGGTTCTGTTTTTAGAACCTGAACCTGGTTGTTGTTTTCCCAGGTTGGAAAAACAGAACCAGAGGTTGTTTACCAACCTACCACCTGCTATTTTGTCCAGCCAGGTTGGTTCTGTTGCTTGGAATTATTTGGAATCATCCCTGGTTGTTCCCAGGTTGATTCCCAAGGTCCTTGCTAGCTAGAACTATTTAATCCTTCTCTGTTTGTACCTGAATATAGTCAATTGATTCATGCGAATTCCTTCCTCGCTGGAATTTCGTTTCTGCGCTATTCGACGGCGGAATGCTACCCGAGTCAACGCTAGTATGCTAGCACTCCAACGCTAGGCAAACGCTGTCCGAGCCATAACTTAGTAATGGCAGAACTTTTCGCGAGGCAACTTGGCTCATTTTAAAGCTCTTGGAGCGAGCTTCGATATAGCGAATTCTCAGCTTAATCCGACCGACGGTCTGCACGGCACGCTGCGCGACGTTCAAGGTACTCTTGCTGTTTTGACTAAGTCCTTCTTGATCCCTCTCTCTACAAACTCGGACCCGAGGATAGGGGCTGGTCTTGTACCAGGCACCCAGGGACCCTTGGAGGTGACCCGAGGAAAGGTTTTAAGTTTGATTAAGTCCTAATAGCTTGAGTTTATTAGGCCCTTACACCAACAAGCTGGTATCAGAGCTGCGTTATAGTGATCCTCGTTATAGGTAGCTATGGCGGGCAACACCTCGGCGGGAGCTGGTGAATCTTCAGCCCAAGATCGTAGCGGCAGCCAAGATTCTGGTCTTTCAGCGCCAAGGGGAGCGCGAACAAACCAGGGCTCGCTTGTCAAGGAGGTGCTGAAGAATTTCACCGTCGAGAAGTTCAATGGTGAGGGCTATGATGATTGGGCCTGGAAAATGCAATTATATTTCCGTCAGATCGGTTTGCTGAAACTAATGATTGGGGAGGAGCCTAGACCGAGTGACCCCACGCTGCAGGAAGATTGGGACGAGCGCTCCTCGGCTGGCTACTATTTGATGTCGCAGAGTTTGGAGCTGAACCAGCGTCACCACGTCATGCACCTGCTGCCGGAGGTTGAATGCGGTCCGAAGGCGTGGACCGTGTTGAAGGAGCTGCACGCCCCGACCTCCGTTGTCGCAACGTTGATGCTGGAGAGGGAGCTGTCCGCGTTGCGCCTGAGCGAGGGAGAGCCGGTGCAACCAGTCCTGGACAAGATGCGCGACCTCTACGCGAAGTTGGCGACCGCGGGAATCACCTACCCGGAGCAGACCAAGTGCTTGAAGATGCTCTCGCTGCTGCCGGAATCGTGGCTTCAATTTACGAGCGGATTGAGCCTGCCGCAGAACCAGAGCTTGTGGACGCTCGAGTGGGTGCGGACGAAGATTCTGGAGGAGGACTTCCGTCGCCGCCAACTGAGGGGTGGAGACGACGGCAGCAGCGGCTACGGGATGCAAGGGAGCCGACGTGGCAGAGGACGTGGCTTCGGTGGTGCTGGACGCGGTGCAAAGAAAGACGACGACTCCAACGACCAACAAGGAGGTACCGGTTGGGGTCGCGGTGCGAAATCTGGACGTGGGGGCAAGTCGGGTGCTGGTGGCAAAATGAAAGGGAGTTGCTGGTATTGTGAGAAGGAAGGGCACCCCTGGTTTTTGTGCTATAAGAAACCCGATGGATGGACCCCCCAGAATCGTCACCAGGATGGCGGCGCGCGGAGGAACCAGAAAAACGGCGCCAACATGGTCGCTGATTCGTCCGACAACAACCCAAAGGGCAACGGCGGTGCGGAGAAGAAGAAGGAGCGCACCGCGGGCCAATTCTTCCATGTGGGAGACAAGGGGGAGCAAGGAGACGCCTCTGCCAAAGTTGGAGCAGAGCTGCACCCCCTAGACTATTGGGTGTTGGACACAGGCGCTGCTTGGACGATGACGCCGCGCAAGGACCTGCTGGACGAAGTACGAGCTGCACCGATCAATGAAGTGTGCTCCGCCTCTGGACACATGTTGAAGGTGCGGGACGGTGCGTTTACGAGAGCGGATGGCAAGCCGGTGGTGCTGCACGACGTTCTCTTCGTCCCCGACCTGAAGGCCAACCTTATCTCCCTCCGTAAGCTTGGCAAGGCTGGGGTGAACACCAACACGGATAGGGCACGCACTTATAAGGGGCAGCTGGGCAATCGGGTGCTTTGGGATCTGCACGAGAGCAAGGACGTGTACAGATCTATGTGGCAGCTGCCGGCCCTGGCGTGGCATGGTGGGGGGCAGGCTGGAGAGGGGTCTGCATCCCAGGGGGAGTGCAATGCCGTTGGAGGGGTTGGTGTGAAAGTGTCGGCCAGATCTGGGGAGACAGATTGGGCAACGGCACACCGGCGCTTAGGGCATGTGGCAATGCCTTTGCTGAAGCAGCTGGAGAAGGATGGAGCCGTTAAGGGTCTGAAGCTGAACGGACAGCCACCCGATGACAACTGTGAAATCTGTTTGCTTTCAAAGTTCACCCGTTTCCCTTTCCATAGTGTGGCTGGCAGGAGCAAGAAGCCTTTGGAGCTGGTCCACATGGACTTGGTGGGGCCGCTGCCGGTGCAAGGGCACAAGGGGGAGCGGTATTTTCTTACAATTGTGGATGACTGGAGCAGGCTGATGTGGGCGTATCCGCTGAAGCAGAAGGACCACGCCGCCTCCACGATACGGGACGATTGGCTGCCATTCATGGAGAAGCAGGCGGAGTGTGTAGTGAAGCGGATTAGGACAGACCGGGGTGGTGAGTTCCTTGGAGCTGAAATGACGGCCTGGCTCAAGAAGCAGGGCATCCAGAGAGAGCTGACCACGGCTTATACCCCACAGTCCAATGGTGTAGCAGAACGGGCAAACCGGACCATTCTGGAGACAGCTAGGGCGCTGCTCATAGAATCTGGGCTGAGCAATTCTATGTGGCCTCATGCTGTCTGGCACGCCACTGTCGCTAGGAACAGGGTGCTCACCAAGGTTGGGGATGACTCGTGGGTGCCTTTGGAGAGGTGGCTTGGGAGGAAGCCGCCGGTGGACATGCTGAGGGTGTTCGGTTGCATGGCAGTCGCCCACGTCCCCAAGACCTACCGAAGTAAGTTGGGGGCGAGTGCAATCTGGTGTGTGCATTTGGGGCTGGCTGCTGAGAGCAAGGGATGGCTGCTGTGGGAACCATCCAAGGGTGTGTTGTTTGACAGCAGGGATGTGAAATTCATTGAGGGCATGATGTATGGGAGCTGGGAGAAACAGCCGGAGGCAAGGGTGTCCCAGCAGATGGAGCAGATCACCATGCAGCTGGACCTGACTCCTAGTGTGTGGGAGGAGGGAGAGGAGGCAGCTGCTGGAAATGGTGATGGAGAGAAGGTACAGGAGGCATCTGCTGGTGGAGAAAATGGTGTGGAAACTGGCAGCAGCACTAGTGGAGCTGCTGGACCCGAGGGAGGAGAGAAGCAGCAGGGAAAAACTAAGAAGCCGAAGGGTGTCGTTATGAAGGGATGGGAGACACCCGTCTCCAGGCCAGGACGTACCCGTATGGCTACTAAGAAGCTGACTGCAGGAACTGATGCAGCAGAGCAGCAGCTAGGGACCGAAGAGGCATTGCTGATTCTACCTCATGGCTATGACCCGGATGAGGAGGATGAGCCTGCGTACTGTTTTCTTGCCCCTGCACCAGAGGAACCAGCTAGCATGGAGGAGGCATTAGCTGGACCAGATAGGGACAAGTGGCTGGCTTCTAGGGATGCTGAGTACCAGAGTCTGCTGGAGAATAGGACATGGGATCTGGTGGTGCTGCCTGATGGGAAGAAAGCGATACACTGCAAGTGGGTGCTGAGGATCAAGACCGATGACAAGGGGCAGGTCACCATCTACAAGAGTAGGCTGGTGGCGAAGGGGTTTATGCAGAAGGAGAAGCAGGACTTCAACGAGATCTTTGCTCCCACTGCCAAACCCCCTACCCTCCGTGTCTTGTTGGCAGATGCAGCTGTTAGTGGGAAATTCATCATTCAGATGGATATTTCAACGGCATTCCTGAATGGGATTTTAGAGGAGGATGTGTACATGACGCAGCCGCCTGGGTATGAGGATGGTACGGGCAGGGTGTGCAAGCTCAACAAGTCCATCTACGGCTTGAAGCAGGCGCCACGCTGCTGGTACCAGAAGTTGGCAGCTGTTTTAGAGGAGATGGGATTCAGGACCAGCAGCTGTGATGAGAGCCTCTTTCTCAAGGGCGAGGGGGAGAAGCTGGTGCTGTTTCTGGTCTATGTGGACGACATTCTTCTCTTCAGCAGCAGCATGAAGGAGATCCAGAAAGTGCAGCAGCAACTGATGGAAAACTTCAAGTGCAAGAACCTTGGGGAGGTAAAGTACTACCTCGGGATGCACGTGGAGAGGGATCCAGATCACAGGTGGTTGAAGCTGCACCAGGAGAAGTTCATCAAGGAGCTGGGGGAGAAGTATGGGATTGAGAATGAGCGCAAGGTTGCAACTCCCCTGCCAGCAGAATTCAAGCTTGTGAAGGCTGCAGAGGATGAAGGGGTTGAAGCTGAAGAGCAGCAGCAATTTCAGTCCTTGGTGGGCAGCCTCTTGTACGCAGCAGTTCACACGAGGCCCGACATCTCTTTCTCGGTTGGGCAGCTGGCTAGGGTGGTGCAGAATCCATCAGAGGAGCAGGTGGATGCAGCTGAGCGTGTGGTGAAGTACCTGAACTCTCACCCAAGCATTGGAGTTCAATACTCCGCATCTGCACAGGTGAAGCAGAAAGGGGTGGAGGTGCTGAAAGAGAAGGGGGAGAGGCTTGGAGAAGGCAAGCTATTTCTCACTTGCTTTACCGATGCTACATGGGCTTCTGAGAAGGAGGATTCCTCATCTGTGGGAGGATACATCTGCGTAGTTGGGGGAGGACCTGTTAGTTGGAGGTCCAAGAAGCAGACGGAGACGGCACTCTCTTCCGTAGAATCAGAGTACATGGCGATGTTCCATGGGGTGAAGGAGGTGATTTGGCTGAGGAGGCTGTTAGAGGAGATTGGCCAGGAGCAGAAAGTTGCTACGCCGCTGTTTTGTGATAGCAAGGGGGCTCTTGGGATGGCCAGAAACGCTGTGCTTCATGGGCTGAACAAGCACATGCGTATCAAGTGGCACTGGCTGCGTAAGGAGGTGAAGAGGGGGACGGTGCATCCGATCTACATCAAGACTCACCAGCAGCCAGCAGACTTTCTCACCAAGAGGCTTGCGGATGAGCCTCATTGGCGTTGTGTGCGCATGAGTGGAATGAGCATGAACTAGCATGGAATGACGGGGATGCAGCCGGCAGGCTGAGGGGGAGTGTGTTGGGTGCAAATGCACATTGCACGACATCCTGCCGTCTGTTTGTACGAGTATGCGTGTGCGAATGCATTTGCGTGTGAATGGTGTGTTCGTGTGTTTGTTTGCTTTCGCATTTTTCGCTTGATGCATTTGCAGGTACTCGCGAAATGTGCGCTTCGGCACAACATTGTACGCGCTATGAACAGTGCAAGCAGAAAGGACGAGCTCGCAAAGGAACCCAAGATGGAAGCTTTGCAGTTCGGTTGAATTGATTGCGCAGATTCAGTTCTATCCAACTCGAAATTGTACTGTTTTGTTTGGTTAACTATAGTGTAGCAGGGAAGGCACTATAGGGGTACAATTTAGGTGAAGGTTGGATGTTGTTTGTCTGTATCTGCATGCTACAAGGCCAGGGGAAACCAGCGGAACCAGCATTTGGCTGGTTGGGCAAAGACAAAACAGGTTCTGTTTTTAGAACCTGAACCTGGTTGTTGTTTTCCCAGGTTGGAAAAACAGAACCAGAGGTTGTTTACCAACCTACCACCTGCTATTTTGTCCAGCCAGGTTGGTTCTGTTGCTTGGAATTATTTGGGATCATCCCTGGTTGTTCCCAGGTTGATTCCCAAGGTCCTTGCTAGCTAGAACTATTTAATCCTTCTCTGTTTGTACCTGAATATAGTCAATTGATTCATGCGAATTCCTTCCTCGCTGGAATTTCGTTTCTGCGCTATTCGACGGCGGAATGCTACCCGAGTCAACGCTAGTATGCTAGCACTCCAACGCTAGGCAAACGCTGTCCGAGCCATAACTTAGTAATGGCAGAACTTTTCGCGAGGCAACTTGGCTCATTTTAAAGCTCTTGGAGCGAGCTTCGATATAGCGAATTATCAGCTTAATCCGACCGACGGTCTGCACGGCACGCTGCGCGACGTTCAAGGTACTCTTGCTGTTTTGACTAAGTCCTTCTTGATCCCTCTCTCTACAAACTCGGACCCGAGGATAGGGGCTGGTCTTGTACCAGGCACCCAGGGACCCTTGGAGGTGACCCCGAGGAAAGGTTTTAAGTTTGATTAAGTCCTAATAGCTTGAGTTTATTAGGCCCTTACACCAACAGACCTCACTTCTGGTGCCTCTCCTGCACCTGCTGCTGATGCTGACGCCACTGTTCGCTCACAGTGGGCCACGCGCGATGCTGCTGCTCGCCTTGCTGTGCGCCGCCACTTGCCGACCGCTGAGCGTGCGCACTTTAGCCAGTACAAGAGTGCTAAGACCTTGTACGACGCTGTAGTTGCACGCTACTCTGCTGCATTTAGCCGCCTCATCCTACCGTCCTCTTCCCTGACCTCGCCGCTTTTCCCACTGTCGCTGACCTCATTACGCACCTTCGCACTAGTGACACTCGCTACCGCGCTGCGCTTCCTGCTGAGTTCTGCGCCAAGAACCCCCCCCCCCCCCATGCACATCACCCTCTACTACATAGTCACCCGGCTCCCTGACACCCTTCGCCCGGTTAGGGACCACTTCCTCTCTGTTTGCCCCACCACCCTCACCGTTGACCTCCTCGAGGAGCGCCTTCTAGCGGCAGAGAAGAGCATAGTCGCTGTAGGAGCCTCTCGTGGTGACCCTCGTACCCCTGTCTTTGAGGGGTGCTCCCCCTCTCCCCTCCTGCCCTCTGTTGCCTCTGCTGCTGCGGCCGACCTCGTTGGTCTTGAGTCGGTCGCTGCGGCGTCTGCCCCTAGCGGGAGACGCCGCCCTGGCAAGGGCAAGGGGGGCAAGGGTGCTGGAGGAGCTAGCGGGGGCGGTGGAGGCGGAGGTGGAGGTGGTGGAGGGGGTGGGGGTGGCGGTGGGGGTGGTGGCGGGGGTGGGGGCGTCGGTGGCGGCAGTGGAGGCGGAGGCGGAGGCGGCGGTGGCGGTGGGAGCGGAGGTGGCGGAGGTGGCGGTAGTGGAGGAGGTAGCGGCGGAGGAGGTGGAGCTGGTCGGGGTGGCGCTGTCCAGAGGGTTGGCTCCGGTGGTGGTCAGCGCCAGCAGCAGCAGCAGCGCGCTCGTGAGATCCCCCCCCTCAGCAGCTTCGTGAGTGGTACGCTGCACGTCAGCGGGGTGGGGGTACTGGTCCGTGCACCTACGTCTTCCGCACCGGCGACCCCGCGGGTGAGCAGTGTGGGGGTGCGCACTCCACCCAGCGTTGCTTTGGCCGTCTGACGGACGCGTGGCGTCACCAGTTCCCCGACGCTACTGAGATCCCTCGCTGGGGCGAGCTGTCTAGGGATGGTGTTGCGATCTTTGATCTTGATTATGATGCTATTCTTGCTGCCATGTATGCTGTGACTATTAGTGATGAGGGTGACTGTTACCGGTGTTTTCCGCCTGACCCAGGCATAGAGGCTGCTGCGCTAGGTGCTTGTGAGGCTGCTGCTCTAGGTGCCAGTGCGTCTGCCGCCCCAGGTGCCGGTGAGTCTGCGCTCTCAGGTACTGCGTCGTCTCCGGACACCCACACCTTCACCCTTGACTCGGGTGCTTCCCGCTCCTTCTTTCGAGACTGCACCACTCTCACGCCACTCAGTCGGCCCGTTGCAGTCTCCCTGGCAGACCCCTCTGGGGGTCCTGTCCTTGCCCACTACTCCACTGTCCTACCGTGTCCAGCGGTCCCGTCTGGCTCCCTGTCGGGTCTTTACCTCCCCTCGTTCTCTACGAACTTGGTGGCGGGTGCTGACCTACAGGATGGGGGAGTTGACCAGTTCACCCCTGCTCGTCAGCGGGTGACTCACTGCACGTGTGCAGACACGGGCCGACACTTGGCCACGTTTACCCGTCGGCCGGGGTCGAGCCTGTACACACTGACTACTGAGTCTCCTCCAGTCACTGAGTCTGCTCAGGTAGCAGCGTCGGGTCAGGTGTTTGCTGCGGCGTCCAGGTCTGGTCCTGAGTCTGCCCCCTGCTCGTGTCGTCTCCTGTCCCACCGGACTCTCCTCTGGCACCACCGTCTTGGTCACCCCTCCCTGCCTCGTCTTCGAGGCATGGCTTCCCGTCTTCTTGTCTCTGGCCTCCCCCGGTCCCTCCCTCCCCTTCCTCCGGGGCCTGCCCCCACCTGCGTTCCCTGCGTCGAGGGGCGGCAGCGCGCTGCCCCTCACTCCTCCGAGTTTCCTCCGACAGAGGCTCCGCTGCAGACGCTTCACATGGACGTGTGGGGCCCTGCCCGCGTCCGTGGACAGGGTCTCGAGCGTTACTTCCTGCTGGTGGTTGACGACTACTCGCGTTACACCACAGTCTTCCCCTTGCGCAGCAAGGGTGACGTCACTGAGGTGTTGATCGCCTGGATCCGCGCAGCTCGTCTCCAGCTCCGGGAGAGTTTCGGCTCTGACTTTCCTGTTCTGCGTCTGCACTCCGACAGAGGCGGAGAGTTCTCCTCTGACCTTCTGCGGGCCTTCTGTCGTGCACGAGGCATCCGCCAGACCTTCACGCTTCCGGACTCTCCACAGCAAAATGGGATTGCTGAGCGCCGCATTGGCATGATCATGGACGTCGCTCGTTTGTCCATTGTCCATGCGGCTGCCCCCATTTTTTGTGGCCGTTTGCGGTTCGGTACGCGGCGCATCAGATCAACCTTCACCCCCGGGTCTCCAGGCCGGAGACCTCCCCTGCTTTACTGTGGACGGGGAAGGTTGGCGATGCGTCTGCGTTCCGTGTCTGGGGATCTCGGGCGTTTGTCCGCGACTTGTCTGCGGACAAGCTGTCCTCTCGTGCTGTTCCCTGCGTCTTCCTTGGCTTCCCTCCTGACGCGCCAGGCTGGCAGTTCTACCACCCCACCTCGCGTCGTGTTCTGTCCTCCCAGGACGTCACCTTTGACGAGTCGGTTCCCTACTACCGTCTCTTCCCCTACCGCACTGCGTCCCTCCCTCCCCCGCCGCTCTTCCTTACGCCAGGTCCCCCTCCGGTAGACCCCCTCCCCCCTCAGGGTCCTGCTCCCTCAGGTGTGTCCCAGGTAGATGCAGTCGAGCCTGTCGAGGTAGCTGTTGACTCTGGTACTGCTGGGGGTGCTGAGCCTGGGGGTGCTGGGTCTGGGGGTGCTGCGCCTGGGGGTGCTGAGCCTGGGGGTGCTGCGCCTGGGGGTGCTGAGCCTGGGGGTGCTACGTCTGGGGGTGCTGAGCCTGGGGGTGCTACGTCTGGGGGTGCTGAGCCTGGGGGTGCTGCGCCTGGGAGTGCTGAGCCTGGGGGTGCTGTGTCTCGGAGTGCGGAGCCTGAGGGTGCTGGGCCTGGCGGTTCTTCGGGTGCTTCGTCCCGGCGGGAGCTACTCTCTCCACAGGAGCTGCGTGAGTGGTTCGCCCGGCGCTGGCGGCGTGCTGCTGGAGCTGGTGGTGCTGCGGACGCTGGAGGTTCTGCTGCTGCTGAGGGTGCTGGTGCAGAGGGTCCCAGAGGTGCTCGTACAGGGTGTACTGGAGCTGCTGGGCCTACGGGTGCTCCTCTTGCTGGTGCTGGTGGTGCTACTGGTGCTACTGGCGTTGGTGCTGCTGGTGCTCCTGGAGCTGGAGCTGCTGCGTCTTCGGGTGGTCCGACTGGAGCTGGAGCTACTGGGGGTGTTGGCGCTGGAGGTGCTACTGGCGCTGGTGCTGCTGAGGGTGCTGGAGTTGGAGCTGCTGGAGCTGAGGGTATGCCTGGTGCTGGTGCTCCCGTTGGGGGTGATGGTTGTTGGGTGCAAATGCACATTGCACGACATCCTGCCGTCTGTTTGTACGAGTATGCATGTGCGAATGCATTTGGGTGTGAATGGAATGTTCGTATGTTTGTTTGCTTTCGCAATTTTCGCTTGATGCATTTGCAGGTACTCGCGCAATGTGCGCTTCGGCACAACATTGTACGCGCTATAAACAGTGCAAGCAGAAAGGACGAGCTTGCAAAGGAACCCAGGATGGAAGCTTTGCGGTTTGGTTAAATTGGTTGCGCAGATCCAGTTCTATCCAACTCGAAATTGTACTGTTTTGTTTGGTTGACTATAGTGTAGCAGGGCAGGCACTATAGGGGTACAATTTGGGTGAAGGTTGGATGTTGTTTGTCTGTATCTGCATGCTACGAGGCCAGGGGAAACCAGCGGAACCAGCATTTGGCTGGTTGGGCAAAGACAAAACAGGTTCTGTTTTTAGAACCTGAACCTGGTTGTTGTTTTCCCAGGTTGGAAAAACAGAACCAGAGGTTGTTTACCAACCTACCACCTGCTATTTTGTTCAGCCAGGTTGGTTCTGCTGCTTGGAATTATTTGGGATCATCCCTGGTTGTTCCCAGGTTGATTCCCAAGGTCTTTGCTAGCTAGAACTATTTAATCCTTCTCTGTTTGTACCTGAATATAGTCAATTGATTCAAGCGAATTCCTTCCTCGCTGGAATTTCGTTTCTGCGCTATTCGATGGCGGAATGCTACCCGAGTCAACGCTAGTATGCTAGCACTCCAACGCTAGGCAAACGCTGTCCGAGCCAGAACTTAGTAATGGCAGAACTTTTCGCGAGGCAACTTGGCTTATTTTAAAGCTCTTGGAGCGAGCTTCGTTATAGCGACTTCTCAGCTTAATCCGATCGATGAGCTGCACGGCACGCTGCGCGATGTTCAAGGTACTCTTGTTATTTTGGCTAACTTAGTTATTCTTAACTCCTCTCTTTACAAACTCGGACCCGAGGATAGGGGCTGGTCTTGTACCAGGCACCCAGGGACCCTTGGAGGTGACCCCGAGGAGAGGTTTTAAGTTTGATTAAGTCTTAATAGCCTGAGTTTATTAGGCCCTTACACCAACACTGGTGCTGTTCCTGCTGGCACTGGTGGCGCTGCGCGGCCCCGGCCGTACTTCGTTCCGCTCCTTGAGCAGGTTCTTGGCCTTCCGTCCTCTCTTGGTCCTGCTCCTCCCTTAGCGTGTCCGCCTCCTGTCCAGTCTGAGTCACAGTTACAGCCAGCCTCCCCGCTTCCTTCTCCTTCTCCCTACACTGGTCCTACTGGAGGTCTTGCTGAGCGTCGTGAGCCTGCGTCTCGCCCTGCGTCGCCTAGTGGTCGTGGTTCGCGTCAGCGTCCTCCCCCTGTCCCCGGCACGCACCGGATGTCTCTGCGTCCTTCCACTGCTCCACTGCGTGCCCCTTTGCCTTCTCCTCCCGCGTCCTCTCTTCCTGCACTTGCTGACCCGGAGTCGGACTCCCTTCGTGCTGCGAGTCCTACTGTCACGCGTCTCCTTGCTACTGTCGTCAGCTCTGCCTTCGGATGAGTCCGTAGAGTCGAGTGGCCCGTACCCAGAGCTTGTTGGCTGCCTCATGTACCCGATGACCTGCACTCGACCTGACCTTGCATACCCTCTTAGCATTCTGGCACGCTATGTTGCTCCTGGGAGACACAGACCAGAGCACATGGCTGCAGCGAAGAGGGTGTTGCGCTACTTGTGCAGTACGTCGGGCATGGGGCTTGTGCTTGGAGGGCAGAGTCCAGTGGTCCTCACTGGTCACGCAGACGCTTCTTGGGCCGACGACCAGGCTACGCAGCGGTCGTCACAGGGTTACACCTTCAGCCTTGGTTCCGGCTCTGTTTCGTGGCGGTCTACCCGCTCGTCTTCTGTTCTCGGCTCCAGTTGTGAGGCTGAGATCTACGCAGGGGCCATGGCTGCACAGGAGCTACGCTGGCTCACCTACCTGCTGACTGACCTGGGAGAGCCGCCTCATTCTCCTCCAGTGCTGTACGTAGACAACAAGGCCATGCTGGCCTTGTGTCGGGAGCACAGACTGGAGCACAGAACAAAGCACATCGCTCTTCGCTACTTCCTTGCTCGTGAGCTGCAGCAGCATGGTCAGCTGCGCCTTGCTTACGTGGCCTCTGAGGCCAACACTGCTGATATCTTCACTAAGGCACTCGCGCCTTGTGATCATCAGCGCTTCTGCACTCTGTTAGGTCTTGTGCCTACCTTGCCTCACTTGCTTACTTCTTGACCTTGCTTGTACTGTTACATATATATACCTGCCCTTGCTTGTTTAGCGTTATATATATGTAATCTTGCATGTGAACTGGCCTTGTGGCCTTGAACTTGTGCTCAGACTGTGTGGTGACTTTGTGATCCACCCTGAGCTTGCTTTGCCTTGCTTTGCCCTGACTGGTCTTGTGACCCCTTGTTCTTCCCCACTTTGCCTATGGGGGTGTGTTAAACTCATACACTATAGTCTGTGTAGGCTGTAGTGGGGTAGCCAATATGGGGTACAACCCTTTTAGGGTTTGGTACTTGTACTTCTTATGCTGCTCAATGCATTCATTCTCGTTCTAATTCTCACAAAAACTCCATAGCTTCATTACCCCTTATTTGCCGCTACACCTCTGTTACGTAGACCGTTGAATTAGGAGAAACTCCGACAGCTGCACCGATTCTGTTCAGCTCCGATGTTGTCGGGTTCAGCACCGATGATCCGGTGTTGTCGGGGCCGAAACAGTGTCACATCCTCGAAATTTTCTTGTACACCCAGCTGTCGAACTTGCGCAATACCGGCGTTTTTTAGCCAGCATAGGGCTAAACACAGGGCCCCACCTTTTTATTCCAGTGGCCAATAGGTCTTACATTTTGCCTTCAAAGCCTTGTGGTGTGAGGTGTGTGAAACATTCGGAAACCTCGGTCAGTAGTGGTACCCATCCGGCTATAGCCGCTTTGCCGCAGACGTTTAGGCATCAGCTTGAGCGGCTCCCCGTGGGTCGTAATTCCCGCCTTCTGAAACTCAAAACCTGTTTCTCTCGCTGGATCCGAGCGCGACGCAACTTCGTATATTGAAGCCGGGTTTAAACACTGAGCCGAATCGTTGTCCCGCCGGTGTACTGCCCTATCTGCGGTGCAACTACCCTTGATTAGGAGGTGCTGTGCCGCCTTAATTACATGGTCGGCTGTTGCTGTTGCTCCGAAAATTTTGCCGATCTTGTTGCAGGTATAGCAGTGACCCTGGCGATAGACAGTCTAGTCGTAGGCGGATTTTTCTGATCTTTTTGGTGGTTCGAAAAACAACTTCCGTCCCACACTGTGCCGCTCCTGCCGAAAACGCCAACGACGCACCCTCCTGCAGCCACACCGGCCGCACCCGGGTTGGACGGCGGTAGACCCCCACTTTATTCGGGCAGTCGCCACACCATCTCTCCTCGCCGTTGCATTTTCCGACGCAAATCACCATGCGCCTGGCCTGCCCGGCCAGCTGTCGTTTTATACGTGAAGCCACTTGAAATCTTCGCGCACTGTGATGACGCTCACAACGTGCTGAAGACCAGGGCCTCGGAAGTCAGCGAAAAAAGGTTGATTTAGGAAATCTCCTTCAATTTGTAGTGTAAAATAGCATAAAATGGCTGATTTGTCAGATTTTCAGCAAAACGTTTTGTACCAACTCTGTTTTTTCAGCCTAGGCCAAAACGAATCTGAGGCCCTGCCGAAGACCTCCGAGAAACTCGTGCGCAACGTGACGAAAACGCCTGGCGCCGCTTGTCGCACGCATTGACTCCGACTTTGTCGCGCGCAGTTGGCGACCACGTGACGAGTGCCAACTCGCACAACAGTTGCTCCGAAAATCTCGCACATGCAGTGACAACAACCTGCCTGACGCCAACTGCCGCATAAAAAACAGTGCCGAGATTAACAGAACCGACGAAAATAACAAACGTATTTAATATGCGATAGCCACAGCTGTCCACCACCCGGGGGGAGGGAGGTCACGGTCCATCTCGACCGTCGAAGGCAAGGATCCGTTCGTGCCGCAGGAGCGCCCGTAAAACTCATGGCCGCTAGGAGCAACTACCCGTTCTCCTGGCCGGCTACTGCGCTGCTCCTGTCACCACGGCATCCTTCCCTGTCCCCCCCCTCCCCCCCGAAGGGTAACGTGATGCGTCGTCTCGGAAAACACGAAAAAACATATTCGTATTAGCGCCAAAAACTCCCTAAGAGAGAATACTATTGTAGGGGCTGCTCCTAGTGAGGACAGCCCGAATAGTTCGCGTCAGTTTGGGTTCGGCCTACACTTCCGCACCGAACTGTTGGGTGCAAATTTACATTGCACGACATCCTGCCGTCTGTTTGTACGAGTATGCGTGTGCGAATGCATTTGGGTGTGAATGGAATGTTCGTGTGTTTGTTTGCTTTCGCAATTTTTGCTTGATGCATTTGCAGGTACTCGCGCAATGTGCGCTTTGGCACAACATTGTATGCGCTATGAACAGTGCAAGCAGGAAGGACGAGCTCGCAAAGGAACCCAAGATGGAAGCTTTGCAGTTCGGTTGAGTTGATTGCGCAGATTCAGTTCTATCCAACTCGGAATTGTACTGTTTTGTTTGGTTAACTATAGTGTAGCAGGGAAGGCACTATAGGGGTACAATTTAGGTGAAGGTTGGATGTTGTTTGTCTGTATCTGCATGCTACAAGGCCAGGGGAAACCAGCGGAACCAGCATTTGGCTGGTTGGGCAAAGACAAAACAGGTTCTGTTTTTAGAACCTGAACCTGGTTGTTGTTTTCCCAGGTTGGAAAAACAGAACCAGAGGTTGTTTACCAACCTACCACCTGCTATTTTGTCCAGCCAGGTTGGTTCTGTTGCTTGGAATTATTTGGGATCATCCCTGGTTGTTCCCAGGTTGATTCCCAAGGTCCTTGCTAGCTAGAAGTATTTAATCCTTCTCTGTTTGTACCTGAATATAGTCAAATTGATTCAAGCGAATTCCTTCCTCGCTGGAATTTCGTTTCTGCGCTATTCGACGGCGGAATGCTATCCGAGTCAACGCTAGTATGCTAGCACTCCAACGCTAGGCAAACGCTGTCCGAGCCATAACTTAGTAATGGCAGAACTTTTCGCGAGGCAACTTGGCTCATTTTAAAGCTCTTGGAGCGAGCTTCGATATAGCGAATTCTCAGCTTAATCCGACCGACGGTCTGCACGGCACGCTGCGCGACGTTCAAGGTACTCTTGCTGTTTTGACTAAGTCCTTCTTGATCCCTCTCTCTACAAACTCGGACCCGAGGATAGGGGCTGGTCTTGTACCAGGCACCCAGGGACCCTTGGAGGTGACCCCGAGGAGAGGTTTTAAGTTTGATTAAGTCCTAATAGCTTGAGTTTATTAGGCCCTTACACCAACAGGTTTGAATTGAATGATTCACCTGGATACTACACGAATGCAGCTAGAAGGCAACCTCGCGTCACGATTTTGGTGCCGACCGGCGAGTCAGCACTGCCGTCGCCGATGCCGCTGAAGCCGCAACGTCTGTCTTACTTTGATCTGAATCAACGGAGTGGTCCTACCGTTCAGGCGTAATTGTTCACGATGAACGTTTTATTCGTCGCCAACTACGTCTCGGAGGATACATCGAAGATTCGTTATGCTGACGGACTACGCGACTCCACCGACACGGGAATGACAAACCGGACCCTGGGCGCCGTCGTATTTTGTAGAAGTGCTCCAGAATCGCACGTGGGACGTGTGGTGTGCAGGTCTACACGCGAGATTCAAGCCAATTGCGGCTTCGATCGCAGCGCGTTAGAAGCTCCGCACTTGGGGCCAGCTCGGTTCCGTCCAGGACTACACCAGCGGGTTTCTGGCGTTGTGTTAGAAGGTGGGCTACATGCACGAAGGTGAGCGCATCGACCGCTATATCGGCAATCTGAAGCACGAGATCGCCCAGGAAATTCAGCTCCGCAACGTCACCGAATTTCAGGAGATTCTCGCTATGGCAGAGAAATTGGATTTTCTACGCCGACCAAGACTGGGGTCCTACAGCAACAGCAGCAGCTGGGAACATTGCCTTCGTGGACAAACGAGCATGCCACGATATGCGTTGTTGCCGCGAATGCCACTGCCGCACCGTTCAAAAGGCGTTGCTTCGTGTGCAACAGGCCGGGACACCGCAAAAGCGAATGCCCGGAAAACGGAGAAACATACCAAGCAGCAGGGAAACGCTTGGAGTCAATAGCAGATGGACCCTCTACTGACAGATCAAGCCGCTCGCCCGACCCATCCGACCGTCACTGAGTGATTGTGCCGGTTCACGCAATCGACCACACCCGGCCGAATAAGGAGGGTACCACGGTAGATAGCCCCATACTACTTAGTGGGAAGATTGGGACAGACTTAGTTAAAATTTTCGTGGACGGGGGACCCAGCCCTCATCAACACCGCCACAGCACGGAGACTAAAAGAGCCTATGGAAAAATGTTTACCTAAGATCGATGCAAGACTGGTCGACAACAAGCTATTGGTGATACGGGAATGCGTGGACCGAGTTCGGATTCGGTGCGGGAGTAACTTCATGTTTAGCCAGGAAATGCCAGCAACCACCCTCGTTGGAACCAACATTTTACTCGGACCTGATTTGCTGCGACGACACAATCCGCAAATTGACTGGACTGCAGGTGACTGCACCGTGCGAATAAACGGTAACAACATCGCCTTACCTCGCTGGGGCTCGCCTGAGTCTTCGTCGGTGCGTGTCAACGCGATCACAATGAAGCGCGCCGTAGCGGCAGGAGCTGACGTGTATGCGGTTGACATTCGGGAAGCCGAGGCAGCGGAAAGGGGAGCGATTTAGAGAAACTGCTAGCCGACATACCAGTTGACTTGGCGACACTACTGAAGCAGTACAGTGGGATCTTTCCAGATGATCTGCCGACAGGACTGCCACCTCAGCGACCGCACGACCACAATATAGAATTAGAACCGGGGGCAGAGCCGACAGTACAGCGAGAGTTTCGACTGACCCAACCCGAACTGGACGAACTACGGAAACTGCTGGATTACCTGCTCGAGAAGGAGTTCATTCGCCCGAGCTTGTCGCCTTTTGCCACACCGATACTGTTCACACCGACAAAAGACCTTGCATGTGCATCAATTACTGTACACTGAACAGGCTTACCATCAAGTCGCGTTACCCCATCCCACAAGCCGATGAACTGATCGACCAACTGCGCACAGCCCGGGTTTTCTCGAAAAATAGACCTTTGAGGAGGCTACGACCAGATCCGCGCCAACCTGCCCGACTGCCCGAAGACCGCTTTTCGAACACGCCAAGGATTGTTCGAATACACGGTAATGCCCTTCGGACTGACCAACGCCCCCGCCACCTTCCAAATGAGAATGAATAAAGCCTTCCGCCCGCTTTTAGATAAGTGCGTCATCGTCTACTTGTGTACTAACACGACATACTGATCTACAGCCCAGACTGAGTACAGCAAGTACAGGACATTGAAGCGGTTCTTAAAATACTGAGTGAGAACCGCCTTCTGACCAAAGCCTCTAAGTTTGAGTTTCTACAGGACAGACTGGAGTTTTTAGGCCACATTATTTCAGCGGATGGAGTGGAAATAGACCCGAAGAAGGTCGCAACGATTCAAGCATAGTATGCACAGGCAAATCTGACTCAGCTGTAGAGTTTTTTTGGGGTTCGTCAACTACGTGCGCCGGTTCGTCCCCAACATGGTGAAGCTGACATCCCAATTAACGGACCTGCTGAGGAAGGGGGTTGAGTACACGCGTGGGGAGAAAGAGCAAGCTGCCTTTTCGGCCCTCAGGAAAATTTTGTGCTCGCCACCCGTACTACACATTGCTGATCTAAACCGCCCGTTCGAACTGGTCACCGACGCAAGTGACATCGCTGTGGGAGCAGTACTGTTGCAGGACATCGGGAACTGTTGGTGTAAGGGCCTAATAAACTCAAGCTATTGAGACTTAATCAAACTTAAAACCTCTCCTCGGGGTCACCTCCAAGGGTCCCTGGGTGCCTGGTACAAGACCAGCCCCTATCCTCGGGTCCGAGTTTGTAGAAAGAGGAGTTAAGAATGACTTAGCCAAAATAACAAGAGTACCTTGAACGTTGCGCAGCGTGCCGTGCAGATTCTTGATCGGATTAAGCTGAGAATTTGCTATATTGAAGCTCGCTCCAAGAGCTTTAAAATAAGCCAAGTTGCATCGCGAAAAGTTCTGCCATTACTAAGTTCTGGCTCGGACAGCGTTTGCCTAGCGTTGGAGTGCTAGCATACTAGCGTTGACTCGGGTAGCATTCCGCCATCGAATAGCGCAGAAACGAAACTCCAGCGAGGAAGGAATTCACTTGAATCAATTGACTATATTCAGGTACAAACAGAGAAGGAATATATAGTTCTAGCTAGCAAGGACCTTGGGAATCAACCTGGGAACAACCAGGGATGATCCCAAATAATTCCAAGCAACAGAACCAACCTGGCTGGACAAAATAGCAGGTGGTAGGTTGATAAACAACCTCTGGTTCTGTTTTTCCAACCTGGGAAAACAACAACCAGGTTCAGGTTCTAAAAACAGAACCTGTTTTGTCTTTGCCCAACCAGCCAAATGCTGGTTCCGCTGGTTTCCCCTGGCCTTGTAGCATGCAGATACAGACAAACAACATCCAACCTTCACCTAAATTGTACCCCTATAGTGCCTTCCCTGCTACACTATAGTTAACCAAACAAAACAGTACAATTTCGAGTTGGATAGAACTGAATCTGCGCAATCAACTCAACCGAACTGCAAAGCTTCCATCTTGGGTTCCTTTGCGAGCTCGTCCTTTCTGCTTGCACTGTTCATAGCGCGTACAATGTTGTGCCGAAGCGCACATTGCGCGAGTACCTGCAAATGGATCAAGCGAAAATTGAGAAAAGAAACAAATACACGAACATTCCATTCACACCCAAATGCATTCGCACACGCATACTCGTACAAACAGACGGCAGGATGTCGTGCAATGTGCATTTGCACCCAACACACTTCCCCTCAGCCTGCCGGCTGCATCCCCATCATTCCATGCTAGTTCATGCTCATTCCACTCATGCGCACACAACGCCAATAAGGCTCATCCGCAAGCCTCTTGGTGAGAAAGTCTGCTGGCTGCTGGTGAGTCTTGATGTAGATCGGATTCACCGTCCCCCTCTTCACCTCTTTACGCAGCCAGTGCCACTTGATACGCATGTGCTTGTTCAGCCCATGAAGCACAGCGTTCCTGGCCATCCCAAGAGCCCCCTTGCTATCACAAAACAGCGGCGTAGCAACTTTTTGCTCCTGGCCAATCTCCTCTAACAGCCTCTTCAGCCAAATCACCTCCTTCACCCCATGAAACATCGCCATGTACTCTGATTCTACAGAAGAGAGTGCTGTCTCCGTCTGCTTCTTGGACCTCCAACTAACAGGTCCTCCCCCAACTACGCAGATGTATCCTCCCACAGATGAGGAATCCTCCTTCTCAGAAGCCCACGTAGCATCGGTAAAGCAAGTAAGAAAGAGCTTGCCTTCTCCAAGCCTCTCCCCCTTCTCTTTCAGCACCTCCACCCCTTTCTGCTTCACCTGTGCAGATGCGGAGTATTGAACTCCAATGCTTGGGTGAGAGTTCAGGTACTTCACCACACGCTCAGCTGCATCCACCTGCTCCTCTGATGGATTCTGCACCACCCTAGCCAGCTGCCCAACCGAGAAAGAGATGTCGGGCCTCGTGTGAACTGCTGCGTACAAGAGGCTGCCCACCAAGGACTGAAATTGCTGCTGCTCCTCGGCTTCAACCCCTTCATCCTCTGCAGCCTTCACAAGCTTGAATTCTGCTGGCAGGGGAGTTGCAACCTTGCGCTCATTCTCAATCCCATACTTCTCCCCCATGTTGGTGTAAGGGCCTAATAAACTCAAGCTATTAGGACTTAATCAAACTTAAAACCTCTCCTCGGGGTCACCTCCAAGGGTCCCTGGGTGCCTGGTACAAGACCAGCCCCTATCCTCGGGTCCGAGTTTGTAGAGAGAGGGATCAAGAAGGACTTAGTCAAAACAGCAAGAGTACCTTGAACGTCGCGCAGCGTGCCGTGCAGACCGTCGGTCGGATTAAGCTGAGAATTCGCTATATCGAAGCTCGCTCCAAGAGCTTTAAAATGAGCCAAGTTGCCTCGCGAAAAGTTCTGCTATTACTATGTTCTGGCTCGGACAGCGTTTGCCTAGCGTTGGAGTGCTAGCATACTAGCGTTGACTCGGGTAGCATTCCGCCGTCGAATAGCGCAGAAACGAAATTCCAGCGAGGAAGGAATTCGCTTGAATCAATTTGACTATATTCAGGTACAAACAGAGAAGGATTAAATAGTTCTAGCTAGCAAGGACCTTGGGAATCAACCTGGGAACAACCAGGGATGATCCCAAATAATTCCAAGCAACAGAACCAACCTGGCTGGACAAAATAGCAGGTGGTAGGTTGGTAAACAACCTCTGGTTCTGTTTTTCCAACCTGGAAAAACAACAACCAGGTTCAGGTTCTAAAAACAGAACCTGTTTTGTCTTTGCCTAACCAGCCAAATGCTGGTTCCGCTGGTTTCCCCTGGCCTTGTAGCATGCAGATACAGACAAACAACATCCAACCTTCACCTAAATTGTACCCCTATAGTGCCTTCCCTGCTACACTATAGTTAACCAAGCAAAACAGTACAATTTCGAGTTGGATAGAACTGAATCTGCGCAATCAACTCAACCGAACTGCAAAGCTTCCATCTTGGGTTCCTTTGCGAGCTCGTCCTTTCTGCTTGCGCTGTTCATAGCGCGTACAATGTTGTGCCGAAGCGCACATTGCGCGAGTACTTGCAAATGCATCAAGCGAAAATTGCGAAAGCAAACAAACACACGAACATTCCATTCACACCCAAATGCATTCGCACACGCATACTCGTACAAACAGACGGCAGGATGTCGTGCAATGTAAATTTGCACCCAACACACTCCCCCTCAGCCTGCCGGCTGCATCCCCATCATTCCATGCTAGTTCATGCTCATTCCACTCATGCGCACACAACGCCAATGAGGCTCATCCGCAAGCCTCTTGGTGAGAAAGTCTGCTGGCTGCTGGTGAGTCTTGATGTAGATTGGATTCACCGTCCCCCTCTTCACCTCCTTACGCAGCCAGTGCCACTTGATACGCATGTGCTTGTTCAGGCCATGAAGCACAGCGTTCCTGGCCATCCCAAGAGCCCCCTTGCTATCACAAAACAGCGGCGTAGCAACTTTCTGCTCCTGGCCAATCTCCTCTAACAGCCTCCTCAGCCAAATCACCTCCTTCACCCCATGGAACATCGCCATGTACTCTGATTCTACGGAAGAGAGTGCCGTCTCCGTCTGCTTCTTGGACCTCCAACTAACAGGTTTTCCCCCAACTACGCAGATGTATCCTCCCACAGATGAGGAATCCTCCTTCTCAGAAGCCCATGTAGCATCGGTAAAGCAAGTGAGAAATAGCTTGCCTTCTCCAAGCCTCTCCCCCTTCTCTTTCAGCACCTCCACCCCTTTCTGCTTCACCTGTGCAGATGCGGAGTATTGAACTCCAATGCTTGGGTGAGAGTTCAGGTACTTCACCACACGCTCAGCTGCATCCACCTGCTCCTCTGATGGATTCTGCACCACCCTAGCCAGCTGCCCAACCGAGAAAGAGATGTCGGGCCTCGTGTGAACTGCTGCGTACAAGAGGCTGCCCACCAAGGACTGAAATTGCTGCTGCTCTTCAGCTTCAACCCCTTCATCCTCTGCAGCCTTCACAAGCTTGAATTCTGCTGGCAGGGAAGTTGCAACCTTGCGCTCATTCTCAATCCCATACTTCTCCCCCAGCTCCTTGATGAACTTCTCCTGGTGCAGCTTCAACCACCTGTGATCTGGATCCCTCTCCACGTGCATCCCGAGGTAGTACTTTACCTCCCCAAGGTTCTTGCACTTGAAGTTTTCCATCAGTTGCTGCTGCACTTTCTGGATCTCCTTCATGCTGCTGCTGAAGAGAAGAATGTCGTCCACATAGACCAGAAACAGCACCAGCTTCTCCCCCTCACCCTTGAGAAAGAGGCTCTCATCACAGCTGCTGGTCCTGAATCCCATCTCCTCTAAAACAGCTGCCAACTTCTGGTACCAGCAGCGTGGCGCCTGCTTCAAGCCGTAGATGGACTTGTTGAGCTTGCACACCCTGCCCGTACCATCCTCATACCCAGGCGGCTGCGTCATGTACACATCCTCCTCTAAAATCCCATTCAGGAATGCCGTTGAAATATCCATCTGAATGATGAATTTCCCACTAACAGCTGCATCTGCCAACAAGACACGGAGGGTAGGGGGTTTGGCAGTGGGAGCAAAGATCTCGTTGAAGTCCTGCTTCTCCTTCTGCATAAACCCCTTCGCCACCAGCCTACTCTTGTAGATGGTGACCTGCCCCTTGTCATCGGTCTTGATCCTCAGCACCCACTTGCATTGTATCGCTTTCTTCCCATCAGGCAGCACCACCAGATCCCATGTCCTATTCTCCAGCAGACTCTGGTACTCAGCATCCCTAGAAGCCAGCCACTTGTCCCTATCTGGTCCAGCTAATGCCTCCTCCATGCTAGCTGGTTCCTCTGGTGCAGGGGCAAGAAAACAGTACGCAGGCTCATCCTCCTCATCCGGGTCATAGCCATGAGGTAGAATCAGCAATGCCTCTTCGGTCCCTAGCTGCTGCTCTGCTGCATCAGTTCCTGCAGTCAGCTTCTTAGTAGCCATACGGGTACGTCCTGGCCTGGAGACGGGTGTCTCCCATCCCTTCATAACGACACCCTTCGGCTTCTTAGTTTTTCCCTGCTGCTTCTCTCCTCCCTCGGGTCCAGCAGCTCCACTAGTGCTGCCGCCAGTTTCCACACCATTTTCTCCACCAGCAGATGCCTCCTGTACCTTCTCTCCATCACCATTTCCAGCAGCTGCCTCCTCTCCCTCCTCCCACACACTAGGAGTCAGGTCCAGCTGCATGGTGATCTGCTCCATCTGCTGGGACACCCTTGCCTCCGGCTGTTTCTCCCAGCTCCCATACATCATGCCCTCAATGAATTTCACATCCCTGCTGTCAAACAACACACCCTTGGATGGTTCCCACAGCAGCCATCCCTTGCTCTCAGCAGCCAGCCCCAAATGCACACACCAGATTGCACTCGCCCCCAACTTACTGCGGTAGGTCTTGGGGACGTGGGCGACTGCCATGCAACCGAACACCCTCAGCATGTCCACCGGCGGCTTCCTCCCAAGCCACCTCTCCAACGGCACCCACAAGTCATCCCCAACCTTGGTGAGCACCCTGTTCCTAGCGACAGTGGCGTGCCGGACAGCATGAGGCCACATAGAATTGCTCAGCCCAGATTCTATGAGCAGCGCCCTAGCTGTCTCCAGAATGGTCCGGTTTGCCCGTTCTGCTACACCATTGGACTGTGGGGTATAAGCCGTGGTCAGCTCTCTCTGGATGCCCTGCTTCTTGAGCCAGGCCGTCATTTCAGCTCCAAGGAACTCACCACCCCGGTCTGTCCTAATCCGCTTCAGCCCTAAGCGCCGGTGTGCCGTTGCCCAATCTGTCTCCCCAGATCTGGCCGACACTTTCACACCAACCCCTCCAACGGCATTGCACTCCCCCTGGGATGCAGACCCCTCTCCAGCCTGCCCCCCACCATGCCACGCCAGGGCCGGCAGCTGCCACATAGATCTGTACACGTCCTTGCTTTCGTGCAGATCCCAAAGCACCCGATTGCCCAGCTTCCCCTTATAAGTGCGTGCCCCATCCGTGTTGGTGTTCACCCCAGCCTTGCCAAGCTTACGGAGGGAGATAAGGTTGGCCTTCAGGTCGGGGACGAAGAGAACGTCGTGCAGCACCACCGGCTTGCCATCCGCTCCCTTAAACGCAGCTCGTCCCGCACCAGCCACCTTCAACATGTGTCCAGAGGCGGAGCACACTTCATTGATCGGTGCAGCTCGTACTTCGTCCAGCAGGTCCTTGCGCGGCGTCATCGTCCAAGCAGCGCCTGTGTCCAACACCCAATAGTCTAGGGGGTGCAGCTCTGCTCCAACTTTGGCAGAGGCGTCTCCTTGCTCCCCCTTGTCTCCCACATGGAAGAATTGGCCCGCGGTGCGCTCCTTCTTCTTCTCCGCACCGCCGTTGCCCTTCGGGTTGTTGTCGGACGAATCAGCGACCATGTTGGCGCCGTTTTTCTGGTTCCTCCGCGCGCCGCCATCCTGGTGACGATTCTGGGGGGTCCATCCATCGGGTTTCTTATAGCACAAAAACCAGGGGTGCCCTTCCTTCTCACAATACCAGCAACTCCCTTTCATTTTGCCACCAGCACCCGACTTGCCCCCACGTCCAGATTTCGCACCGCGACCCCAACCGGTACCTCCTTGTTGGTCGTTGGAGTCGTCGTCTTTCTTTGCACCGCGTCCAGCACCACCAAAGCCACGTCCTCTGCCACGTCGGCTCCCTTGCATCCCGTAGCTGCTGCTGCCGTCGTCTCCACCCCTCAGTTGGCGGCGACGGAAGTCCTCCTCCAGAATCTTCGTCCGCACCCACTCGAGCGTCCACAAGCTCTGGTTCTGCGGCAGGCTCAATCCGCTCGTAAATTGAAGCCACGATTCCGGCAGCAGCGAGAGCATCTTCAAGCACTTGGTCTGCTCCGGGTAGGTGATTCCCGCGGTCGCCAACTTCGCGTAGAGGTCGCGCATCTTGTCCAGGACTGGTTGCACCGGCTCTCCCTCGCTCAGGCGCAACGCGGACAGCTCCCTCTCCAGCATCAACGTTGCGACAACGGAGGTCGGGGCGTGCAGCTCCTTCAACACGGTCCACGCCTTCGGACCGCATTCAACCTCCGGCAGCAGGTGCATGACGTGGTGACGCTGGTTCAACTCCAAACTCTGCGACATCAAATAGTAGCCAGCCGAGGAGCGCTCGTCCCAATCTTCCTGCAGCGTGGGGTCACTCGGTCTAGGCTCCTCCCCAATCATTAGTTTCAGCAAACCGATCTGACGGAAATATAATTGCATTTTCCAGGCCCAATCATCATAGCCCTCACCATTGAACTTCTCGACGGTGAAATTCTTCAGCACCTCCTTGACAAGCGAGCCCTGGTTTGTTCGCGCTCCCCTTGGCGCTGAAAGACCAGAATCTTGGCTGCCGCTACGATCTTGGGCTGAAGATTCACCAGCTCCCGCCAAGGTGTTGCCCGCCATAGCTACCTATAACGAGGATCACTATAACGCAGCTCTGATACCAGCTTGTTGGTGTAAGGGCCTAATAAACTCAAGCTATTAGGACTTAATCAAACTTAAAACCTCTCCTCGGGGTCACCTCCAAGGGTCCCTGGGTGCCTGGTACAAGACCAGCCCCTATCCTCGGGTCCGAGTTTGTAGAGAGAGGGATCAAGAAGGACTTAGTCAAAACAGCAAGAGTACCTTGAACGTCGCGCAGCGTGCCGTGCAGACCGTCGGTCGGATTAAGCTGAGAATTCGCTATATCGAAGCTCGCTCCAAGAGCTTTAAAATGAGCCAAGTTGCCTCGCGAAAAGTTCTGCCATTACGAAGTTATGGCTCGGACAGCGTTTGCCTAGCGTTGGAGTGCTAGCATACTAGCGTTGACTCGGGTAGCATTCCGCCAACGAACCGCGTAGAAACGAAATTCCAGCGAGGAAGGAATTCGCATGAATCAATTGACTATATTCAGGTACAAACAGAGAAGGATTAAATAGTTCTAGCTAGCAAGGACCTTGGGAATCAACCTGGGAACAACCAGGGATGATCCCAAATAATTCCAAGCAACAGAACCAACCTGGCTGGACAAAATAGCAGGTGGTAGGTTGGTAAACAACCTCTGGTTCTGTTTTTCCAACCTGGAAAAACAACAACCAGGTTCAGGTTCTAAAAACAGAACCTGTTTTGTCTTTGCCTAACCAGCCAAATGCTGGTTCCGCTGGTTTCCCCTGGCCTTGTAGCATGCAGATACAGACAAACAACATCCAACCTTCACCTAAATTGTACCCCTATAGTGCCTTCCCTGCTACACTATAGTTAACCAAACAAAACAGTACAATTTCGAGTTGGATAGAACTGAATCTGCGCAATCAACTCAACCGAACTGCAAAGCTTCCATCTTGGGTTCCTTTGCGAGCTCGTCCTTTCTGCTTGCGCTGTTCATAGCGCGTACAATGTTGTGCCGAAGCGCACATTGCGCGAGTACCTGCAAATGCATCAAGCGAAAATTGCGAAAGCAAACAAACACACGAACATTCCATTCACACCCAAATGCATTCGCACACGCATACTCGTACAAACAGACGGCAGGATGTCGTGCAATGTAAATTTGCACCCAACACCTTATACGTGCGAGCCCCATCCGTGCTAGTGCTCACCCCAGCCTTGGCAAGCTTACGGAGGGAGATGAGGTTGGCCTTGAGGTCGGGGACGAGGAGAACGTCGTGCAGCACCACCGGCTTGCCATCCGCTCCCTTAAACGCAGCTCGTCCCGCACCAGCCACCTTCAACGCGTGTCCAGAGGCGGAGCACACCTCGTTAATCGGTGCAGCGCGTACGTCGTCCAGCAGGTCCTTGCGCGGCGTCATCGTCCAAGCAGCGCCCGTGTCCAACACCCAATAGTCCAGGGGGTGCAGCTCTGCTCCAACCTTGGCAGAGGCGTCTCCTTGCTCCCCCTGCTCTCCAATATGGAAGAACTGGCCCGCGGTGCGCTCCTTCTTCTTCTCCGCACCACCGTTGCTCTTCGGGTTGTTGTCGGACGAATCAGCGACCATGTTCGCGCCGTTTTTCTGGTTCCTCCGCGCGCCGCCATCCTGTTGACGATTCTGGGGGGTCCATCCATCGGGTTTCTTATAGCACAAAAACCAGGGGTGCCCCTCCTTCTCACAATACCAGCAACTCCCTTTCATTTTGCCACCAGCACCCGACTTGCCCCCACGTCCAGATTTCGCACCGCGATCCCCACCGGTACCTCCTTGTTGGTTGTTGGAGTCGTCGTCCTTCTTTGCACCGCGCCCAGCACCACCGAAGCCACGTCCTCTGCCACGTCGGTTCCCTTGCATCCCGTAGCCGCTGCTGCCGTCGTCTCCACCCCTCAGTTGGCGGCGACGGAAGTCCTCCTCCAGAATCTTCGTCCGCACCCACTCGAGCGTCCACGAGCTCTGGTTCTGCGGCAGGCTCAATCCGCACATGATTTGAAGCCACTATTCCGGCAGCGGCGAGAGCATCTTCAGGCACTTGGTCGCCAACTTCGCGTAGAGGTCGCGCATCTTGTCCAGAACTGGTTGCACCGGCTCTCCCTCGCTCAATCGCAACGCGGACAGCTCCCTCTCCATCATAAGCGTCGCGGCGACGGAGGTAGGAGCGTCTAGGTCCTTCAGCATGGTCCACGCCTTTGGACCGCAATCAACCTCCGGCAGCAGGTACATGTCGTGGTGACGCTGGTTCAGCTCCAAACTCTGCGACATCAAATAGTAGCCAGCCGATGCGCGCTCGTCCCAATCTTCCTGCAGCGCGGGGTCACTCGGTCTAGGCTCTTCCCCAATCATTAGTTTCAACAATCCAATCTGACGGAAGTAAAGCTGCATTTTCCAGGCCCAATCATCATAGCCCTCACCATTGAACTTCTCGACGGTGAAATTCTTCAGCACCTCCTTGATCAGCGAGCTCTGGTTGGTTCGCGCTCCCCTTGGCGCCGAAACACCAGAATCTTGGCTGCCGCTACGATCTTGAGCTGAAGATTCACCAGCTCCCGCCGAGGTGTTGCCCGCCATAGCTACCTATAACGAGGATCACTATAACGCAGCTCTGATACCAGCTTGTTGGTGTAAGGGCCTAATAAACTCAAGCTATTGAGACTTAATCAAACTTAAAACCTCTCCTCGGGGTCACCTCCAAGGGTCCCTCGGTGCCTGGTACAAGACCAGCCCCTATCATCGGGTCCGAGTTTGTAGAGAGAGGAGCTAAGAATGACTTAGCCAAAATAACAAGAGTACCTTGAACGTTGCGCAGCGTGCCGTGCAGATCGTTGATCGGATTAAGCTGAGAATTTGCTATATCGAAGCTCGCTCCAAGAGCTTTAGAATAAGCCAAGTTGCCTCGCGAAAAGTTCTGCCATTACTAAGTTCTGGCTCGGACAGCGTTTGCCTAGCGTTGGAGTGCTAGCATACTAGCGTTGACTCGGGTAGTATTCCGCCGTCGAATAGCTCAGAAACAAAACTCCAGCGAGGAAGGAATTCGCTTGAATCAATTGACTATATTCAGGTACAAACAGAGAATGAATAAATAGTTCTAGCTAGCAAGGACCTTGGGAATCAACCTGGGAACAACCAGGGATGATCCCAAATAATTCCAAGCAACAGAACCAACCTGGCTGGACAAAATAGCAGGTGGTAGGTTGATAAACAACCTCTGGTTCTGTTTTTCCAACCTGGGAAAACAACAACCAGGTTCAGGTTCTAAAAACAGAACCTGTTTTGTCTTTGCCCAACCAGCCAAATGCTGGTTCCGCTGGTTTCCCCTGGCCCTGTAGCATGCAGATACAGACAAACAACATCCAACCTTCACCCAAATTGTACCCCTATAGTGCTTGCCCTGCTACACTATAGTCAACCAAATAAAACAGTACAATTTCGAGTTGGATAGAACTGGATCTGCGCAACCAATTTAACCAAACCGCAAAGCTTCCATCTTGGGTTCCTTTGCGGGCTCGTCCTTTCTGCTTGCACTGTTCATAGCGCGTACAATGTTGTGCCGAAGCGCACATTGCGCGAGTACCTGCAAATGGATCAAGCGAAAAATGCGAAAGCAAACAAATACACGAACATTCCATTCACACCCAAATGCATTCGCACACGCATACTCGTACAAACAGACGGCAGGATGTCGTGCAATGTGCATTTAAACCCAACAGGAACGACTTCCAGCCAATCGCGTACGAGTCCTGCAAGCTTTACCCGCCCGAACGCAATTATTTGATACATGACCGCGAAATGCTGGCGATCGTGCACGCGTTCAAAGTGTGGCGATGCTACCCCACCAGAGCTGACGTGACAGTATGGACAGACCATAGATCATTACAGTACCTCCGCGCCCAACCGAATCTCAATCCGCGATAGATCTGCTGGTTGAACCACCTGGATTCCAACTTCCATTACGCCATTACGTACAAAAAGGGAGCATCGAATATAGCCAATGCACTCACCCGCCCTACCGCCCAACTTCACGCCATCCTAGTCACCCAGACCAACCCACTGTTAACGGGCCTATTCACCCACGGATACCGCACTGATCCATTTTTCACGACCGGAAATTCACAGCAACTGGCAGAAGCAAAGGGAGTCTATTACGTAAAGACAGGCAGCAAGCGCATTTGGGTACCCGCGTACTCACTACTGAGGGAGCTGCTACTGCAGGAGGCACATGACAGGGTTACCTGGGGTCATTTCGGGGTAGAAAAACGCGACAGCAATTGCAGCGGTATTATTGCTGGCAGGAGCTGATGAATGACGTACAACACCATATAAGCTCATGTTCTACATGTTAGGTGATCAAGAGCTCGCGAAACCAAAGGCGGGTCAGTTGCAGCCGATTCCACCGCCCGAGCGCGCCAAGCAGCAGGTTACCATGGATTTTGTCACGGGGTTACCTTCGAACCCTGGGGATAACAATGCAATTATGGTCGTCGTTGACAGATTGACGAAAATGGCTTAAAACACTGCGTGCAGGAAATTGATCTCAGCCAAAGAAACCGCTCGCCTGTTCATCGCAATTGTCGTCCGACCGCACGGGATACCAATTGCGATAATCAGCGAACGCGACACAAAGTTCACCATCCATTTCTGGAAGAACCTTTGGGAGCAGTTCGGGACCAGGCTACAGTTCAGCTCGCTGTACCACCCCGAGACAGATGGTCAAACGGAGTGGATAAACCAGACCATGGAGCAGTTAATCCGCGCCACGTACGACGGCCCGACAACATGGAAGAAGTAGCTGCCGCTGATCGAGTTCGCATACAACAACGCCACGTCAGCGACGACGCAGCAGTCCCCGTTCTACCTGAACTACGGGCAAAATCCAACAGTGCCCATGACGCCGAGCCTGGACAACCCAACACCACGCGCACAGCAATTTGCCGAGATTTTGCAAACTGCCCGAACCAGAGCCGCACACGCAATCAAGAAAGCCAATATTATGTTGGGTGCAAATTTACATTGCACGACATCCTGCCGTCTGTTTGTACGAGTATGCGTGTGCGAATGCATTTGGGTGTGAATGGAATGTTCGTGTGTTTGTTTGCTTTCGCAATTTTCGCTTGATGCATTTGCAGGTACTCGCGCAATGTGCGCTTCGGCACAACATTGTACGCGCTATGAACAGTGCAAGCAGAAAGGACGAGCTCACAAAGGAACCCAAGATGGAAGCTTTGCAGTTCGGTTGAGTTGATTGCGCAGATTCAGTTCTATCCAACTTGAAATTGTACTGTTTTGTTTGGTTAACTATAGTGTAGCAGGGAAGGTGTTGGTGTAAGGGCCTAATAAACTCAAGCTATTAGGACTTAATCAAACTTAAAACCTCTCCTTGGGGTCACCTCCAAGGGTCCCTGGGTGCCTGGTACAAGACCAGCCCCTATCCTCGGGTCCGAGTTTGTAGAGAGAGGGATCAAGAAGGACTTAGTCAAAACAGCAAGAGTACCTTGAACGTCGCGCAGCGTGCCGTGCAGACCGTCGGTCGGATTAAGCTGAGAATTCGCTATATCGAAGCTCGCTCCAAGAGCTTTAAAATGAGCCAAGTTGCCTCGCGAAAAGTTCTGCCATTACGAAGTTATGGCTCAGACGGTGTTTGCCTAGCATTAGAGTGCTAGCGTACTAGCGTTGACTCGGGTAGCATTCCGCCAACGAACCGCGTAGAAACGAAATTCCAGCGAGGAAGGAATTCACATGAATCAATTTGACTATATTCAGGTACAAACAGAGAAGGATTAAATAGTTCTAGCTAGCAAGGACATTGGGAATCAACCTGGGAACAACCAGGGATGATCCCAAATAATTCCAAGCAACAGAACCAACCTGGCTGGACAAAATAGCAGGTGGTAGGTTGGTAAACAACCTCTGGTTCTGTTTTTCCAACCTGGGAAAACAACAACCAGGTTCAGGTTCTAAAAACAGAACCTGTTTTGTCTTTGCCCAACCAGCCAAATGCTGGTTCCGCTGGTTTCCCCTGGCCTTGTAGCATGCAGATACAGACAAACAACATCCAACCTTCACCTAAATTGTACCCCTATAGTGCCTTCCCTGCTACACTATAGTTAACCAAACAAAACAGTACAATTCCGAGTTGGATAGAACTGAATCTGTGCAATCAACTCAACCGAACTGCAAAGCTTCCATCTTGGGTTCCTTTGCGAGCTCGTCCTTTCTGCTTGCACTGTTCATAGCGCATACAATGTTGTGCCGAAGCGCACATTGCGCGAGTACCTGCAAATGCATCAAGCGAAAAATGCGAAAGCAAACAAACACACGAACACACCATTCACACGCAAATGCATTCGCACACGCATACTCGTACAAACAGACGGCAGGATGTCGTGCAATGTGCATTTGCACCCAACAAAACCCACTTTTCTGAGCTCGATCCTAGGTCCTCATAAGCTCTGTCGAGGGCCGCGGCACCGTCGCTCCGCAAGGGGAGGCCGAGAAGCAGGTCTTCATCCCCGATGTGATCTACGTTCCAGGCAAGCAGGCAAATTTTCTGTCAGCCGGCCAGCTGCAGGAAAACGGTGTGACGTTGCAGGACGATGGCGACACGATACTTTTTGTGTCGAGTCCAGGCGAGGTGCTCGGCCGAGCACGCTACATTGGTCGTGTCCTCTGCACCGACCTCCGCCCTTGCTCAACGAAGCCGTCGTCGAAGTCGACAGATGTGATGACTATGCGGACGATAGCTTCGGCGATGAAGTCAACACCAAAACCGGTGGCACGCGAGGCTCGCGCACGTTGGCGTCAACACGATCAAGAGCTCGGCGAAGAATGTAGTCCCCACCGGTCTCGAGATCAAGCCGTCGACCGGAGCCGACTTGCCGTGTGTCTCGTGAGTCGGCGGGAAGCTAGTGCGGCACATTTTTCCCGACAAAGGCTCGGACGCCAAGGAGGCTCTGGCTGTCGTGCACATTGACTTGTGCGGGCCATTCCGGGTGGCTGCTAAGAACGGCAGCTTGTACTTCCTCCTACTGAAGGACCGCCACACTTGGTTTGTGTAGGTGACGTCGAACGCTAAGAAGAGCGACGTTCTGCAGGTGTTCAACAAGTGGCTGCTGGTGGTGGAGCGGCAGACGAATAAGTCGGTACTGATGCTCCGCTCCGACTGGGGAAGGGATTTCCTCGAGAAGGACTTCACCAACTTCGTTGACGGGAAGGGCATTGTCCATGATTTGACGTGCCCGTAATCTCCGCAGCAGAATAATATGGCGGAGCGGGATATGCGGACGGAGGTCGAGTCGGTGCAGACGATGCTGCTGCACATGGGCGTGCAGCACCACTGGTGGCACCTCGCCTATCGCCAGGCTGTCTGGGTGCGCAACTACTTGGAGTGGTCAACGACACCACCGGGGACAACGCCGTACCAGCTGCTGACAGGCAAAAACCCAATCTTACACACGGGAGTGGGGCAACATGGTGCAATTAATGGTCCCCGAGCAGCAGTGCGGTGGACATTTGGTACCGAAGGCTCGCTGGGGGATTCATTTGGGGGTGTTGGAGAGCAAGGGCTGCGAGGTCCTCAACCTCACCAACAATAAGATTGTCACCACGGTGGAGGCGATCTTATAATAGACGTTGTCGCTAGAGGTGTGGAAGGTGACGTACGAACTGGCGTCGGGTCGGACGCAAGCACACCCTGGCGGACACCTCGATGGCGACGTTCCCGCTTCTCGCCGGGGTCGATGAGCCTACTAATGAGGACGTCGATGACGTCCCACCCCCTCCTCCTTCCCTTGTTCTTGTTACCCCACCCCTCCTTGCGGACATGCCTGTGTTGCCGCGGTCGTCGGCCTCACGCGATAAGGGAGCAGTGAGGCGTCGCCTGTGGCGCCGGCCCGTAACATCGCCGGCGGCCGACGAGACGCCAAGGTCATCGACGAGGACGTGAAGCCGTTGACGACAAAGGAGCAGCAGATAGGGGAGCTGGTGGAGGAGGCAGTATCAGACGTGTGCCTGATAGGGGAGCAGCAGACAGGACGGTCGAAAGGGGAGCTCTTGACGAAGAAAACGTCAGCAAATGGGCCGACGATGTTGATGTAAGGGCCTAATAAACTCAAGCTATTAGGACTTAATCAAACTTAAAACCTCTCCTCGGGGTCACCTCCAAGGGTCCCTGGGTGCCTGGTACAAGACCAGCCCCTATCCTCGGGTCCGAGTTTGTAGAGAGAGGGATCAAGAAGGACTTAGTCAAAACAGCAAGAGCACCTTGAACGTCGCGCAGCGTGCCGTGCAGACCGTCGATCGGATTAAGCTGAGAATTCGCTATATCGAAGCTCGCTCCAAGAGCTTTAAAATGAGCCAAGTTGCCTCGCGAAAAGTTCTGCCATTACGAAGTTATGGCTCAGACGGTGTTTGCCTAGCATTAGAGTGCTAGCGTACTAGCGTTGACTCGGGTAGCATTCCGCCAACGAACCGCGTAGAAACGAAATTCCAGCGAGGAAGGAATTCGCATGAATCAATTGACTATATTCAGGTACAAACAGAGAAGGACTAAATAGTTCTAGCTAGCAAGGACCTTGGGAATCAACCTGGGAACAACCAGGGATGATCCCAAATAATTCCAAGCAACAGAACCAACCTGGCTGGACAAAATAGCAGGTGGTAGGTTGGTAAAAAACCTCTGGTTCTGTTTTTCCAACCTGGGAAAACAACAACCAGGTTCAGGTTCTAAAACAGAACCTGTTTTGTCTTTGCCCAACCAGCCAAATGCTGGTTCCGCTGGTTTCCCCTGGCCTTGTAGCATGCAGATACAGACAAACAACATCCAACCTTCACCTAAATTGTACCCCTATAGTGCCTTCCCTGCTACACTATAGTTAACCAAACAAAACAGTACAATTTCGAGTTGGATAGAACTGAATCTGCGCAATCAACTCAACCGAACTGCAAAGCTTCCATCTTGGGTTCCTTTGCGAGCTCGTCCTTTCTGCTTGCACTGTTCATAGCGCGTACAATGTTGTGCCGAAGCGCACATTGCGCGAGTACCTGCAAATGCATCAAGCGAAAAATGTGAAAGCAAACAAACACACGAACACACCATTCACACGCAAATGCATTCGCACACGCATACTCGTACAAACAGACGGCAGGATGCCGTGCAATGTGCATTTGCACCCAACACACTCCCCCTCAGCCTGCCGGCTGCATCCCCGTCATTCCATGCTAGTTCATGCTCATTCCACTCATGCGCACACAACGCCAATGAGGCTCATCCGCAAGCCTCTTGGTGAGAAAGTCTGCTGGCTGCTGGTGAGTCTTGATGTAGATCGGATTCACCGTCCCCCTCTTCACCTCCTTACGCAGCCAGTGCCACTTGATACGCATGTGCTTGTTCAGCCCATGAAGCACAGCGTTTCTGGCCATCCCAAGAGCCCCCTTGCTATCACAAAACAGCGGCGTAGCAACTTTCTGCTCCTGACCAATCTCCTCTAACAGCCTCCTCAGCCAAATCACCTCCTTCACCCCATGGAACATCGCCATGTACTCTGATTCTACGGAAGAGAGTGCCGTCTCCGTCTGCTTCTTGGACCTCCAACTAACAGGTCCTCCCCCAACTACGCAGATGTATCCTCCCACAGATGAGGAATCCTCCTTCTCAGAAGCCCACGTAGCATCGGTAAAGCAAGTGAGAAATAGCTTGCCTTCTCCAAGCCTCTCCCCTTTCTCTTTCAGCACCTCCACCCCTTTCTGCTTCACCTGTGCAGATGCGGAGTATTGAACTCCAATGCTTGGGTGAGAGTTCAGGTACTTCACCACACGCTCAGCTGCATCCACCTGCTCCTCTGATGGATTCTGCACCACCCTAGCCAGCTGCCCAACCGAGAAAGAGATGTCGGGCCTCGTGTGAACTGCTGCGTACAAGAGGCTGCCCACCAAGGACTGAAATTGCTGCTGCTCCTCGGCTTCAACCCCTTCATCCTCTGCAGCCTTCACAAGCTTGAATTCTGCTGGCAGGGGAGTTGCAACCTTGCGTTCATTCTCAATCCCATACTTCTCCCCCAGCTCCTTGATGAACTTCTCCTGGTGCAGCTTCAACCACCTGTGATCAGGATCCCTCTCCACGTGCATCCCGAGGTAGTACTTTACCTCCCCAAGGTTCTTGCACTTGAAGTTCTCCATCAGTTGCTGCTGCACTTTCTGGATCTCCTTCATGCTGCTGCTGAAGAGAAGAATGTCGTCCACGTAGACCAGAAACAGCACCAGCTTCTCCCCCTCGCCCTTGAGAAAGAGGCTCTCATCACAGCTGCTGGTCCTGAATCCCATCTCCTCTAAAACAGCTGCCAACTTCTGGTACCAGCAGCGTGGCGCCTGCTTCAAGCCGTAGATGGACTTGTTGAGCTTGCACACCCTGCCCGTACCATCCTCATACCCAGGCGGCTGCGTCATGTACACATCCTCCTCTAAAATCCCATTCAGGAATGCCGTTGAAATATCCATCTGAATGATGAATTTCCTACTAACAGCTGCATCTGCCAACAAGACACGGAGGGTAGGGGGTTTGGCAGTGGGAGCAAAGATCTCGTTGAAGTCCTGCTTCTCCTTCTGCATAAACCCCTTCGCCACCAGCCTACTCTTGTAGATGGTGACCTGCCCCTTGTCATCGGTCTTGATCCTCAGCACCCACTTGCATTGTATCGCTTTCTTCCCATCAGGCAGCACCACCAGATCCCATGTCCTATTCTCCAGCAGACTCTGGTACTCAGCATCCCTAGAAGCCAGCCACTTGTCCCTATCTGGTCCAGCTAATGCCTCCTCCATGCTAGCTGGTTCTTCTGGTGCAGGGGCAAGAAAACAGTACGCAGGCTCATCCTCCTCATCCGGGTCATAGCCATGAGGTAGAATCAGCAATGCCTCTTCGGTCCCTAGCTGCTGCTCTGCTGCATCAGTTCCTGCAGTCAGCTTCTTAGTAGCCATACGGGTACGTCCTGGCCTGGAGACGGGTGTCTCCCATCCCTTCATAACGACACCCTTCGGCTTCTTAGTTTTTCCCTGCTGCTTCTCTCCTCCCTCGGGTCCAGCAGCTCCACTAGTGCTGCCGCTAGTTTCCACACCATTTTCTCCACCAGCAGATGCCTCCTGTACCTTCTCTCCATCACCATTTCCAGCAGCTGCCTCCTCTCCCTCCTCCCACACACTAGGAGTCAGGTCCAGCTGCATGGTGATCTGCTCCATCTGCTGGGACACCCTTGCCTCCGGCTGTTTCTCCCAGCTCCCATACATCATGCCCTCAATGAATTTCACATCCCTGCTGTCAAACAACACACCCTTGGATGGTTCCCACAGCAGCCATCCCTTGCTCTCAGCAGCCAGCCCCAAATGCACACACCAGATTGCACTTGCCCCCAACTTACTGCGGTAGGTCTTGGGGACGTGGGCGACTGCCATGCAGCCAAACACCCTCAGCATATCCACCGGCGGCTTCCTCCCAAGCCACCTCTCCAACGGCACCCACGAGTCATCCCCAACCTTGGTGAGCACCCTGTTCCTAGCGACGGTGGCGTGCCGGACAGCATGAGGCCACATAGAATTGCTCAGCCCAGATTCTATGAGCAGCGCCCTAGCTGTCTCCAGAATGGTCCGGTTTGCCCGTTCTGCTACACCATTGGACTGTGGGGTATAAGCCGTGGTCAGCTCTCTCTGGATGCCCTGCTTCTTGAGCCAGGCCGTCATTTCAGCTCCAAGGAACTCACCACCCCGGTCTGTCCTAATCCGCTTCACTACACACTCCGCCTGCTTCTCCACGAATGGCAGCCAATCGTCCCGTATCGTGGAGGCGGCGTGGTCCTTCTGCTTCAGCGGATACGCCCACATCAGCCTGCTCCAGTCATCCACAATTGTAAGAAAATACCGCTCCCCCTTGTGCCCTTGCACCGGCAGCGGCCCCACCAAGTCCATGTGGACCAGCTCCAAAGGCTTCTTGCTCCTGCCAGCCACACTATGGAAAGGGAAACGGGTGAACTTTGAAAGCAAACAGATTTCACAGTTGTCATCGGGTGGCTGTCCGTTCAGCTTCAGACCCTTAACGGCTCCATCCTTCTCCAGCTGCTTCAGCAAAGGCATTGCCACATGCCCTAAGCGCCGGTGTGCCGTTGCCCAATCTGTCTCCCCAGATCTGGCCGACACTTTCACACCAACCCCTCCAACGGCATTGCACTCCCCCTGGGATGCAGACCCCTCTCCAGCCTGCCCCCCACCATGCCACGCCAGGGCCGGCAGCTGCCACATAGATCTGTACACGTCCTTGCTCTCGTGCAGATCCCAAAGCACCCGATTGCCCAGCTTCCCCTTATAAGTGCGTGCCCCATCCGTGTTGGTGTTCACCCCAGCCTTGCCAAGCTTACGGAGGGAGATAAGGTTGGCCTTCAGGTCGGGGACGAAGAGAACGTCGTGCAGCACCACCGGCTTGCCATCCGCTCCCTTAAACGCAGCTCGTCCCGCACCAGCCACCTTCAACATGTGTCCAGAGGCGGAGCACAGCGCCTGTGTCCAACACCCAATAGTCTAGGGGGTGCAGCTCTGCTCCAACTTTGGCAGAGGCGTCTCCTTGCTCCCCCTTGTCTCCCACATGGAAGAATTGGCCCGCGGTGCGCTCCTTCTTCTCTCCTTGCTCCCCTTGTCTCCCACATGGAAGAATTGGCCCGCGGTGCGCTCCTTCTTCTTCTCTGCACCGCCGTTGCCCTTCGGGTTGTTGTCGGACGAATCAGCGACCATGTTGGCGCCGTTTTTCTGGTTCCTCCGCGCGCCGCCATCCTGGTGACGATTCTGGGGGTTCCATCCATCGGGTTTCTTATAGCACAAAAACCAGGGGTGCCCTTCCTTCTCACAATACCAGCAACTCCTTTTCATTTTGCCACCAGCACCCGACTTGCCCCCACGTCCAGATTTCGCACCGCGACCCCAACCGGTACCTCCTTGTTGGTCGTTGGAGTCGTCGTCTTTCCTTGCACCGCGTCCAGCACCACCGAAGCCACGTCCTCTGCCACGTCGGCTCCCTTGCATCCCGTAGCCGCTGCTGCCGTCGTCTCCACCCCTCAGTTGGCGGCGACGGAAGTCCTCCTCCAGAATCTTCGTCCGCACCCACTCGAGCGTCCACAAGCTCTGGTTCTGCGGCAGGCTCAATCCGCTCGTAAATTGAAGCCACGATTCCGGCAGCAGCGAGAGCATCTTCAAGCACTTGGTCTGCTCCGGGTAGGTGATTCCGCGCGGTCGCCAACTTCGCGTAGAGGTCGCGCATCTTGTCCAGGACTGGTTGCACCGGCTCTCCCTCGCTCAGGCGCAACGCGGACAGCTCCCTCTCCAGCATCAACGTTGCGACAACGGAGGTCGGGGCGTGCAGCTCCTTCAACACGGTCCACGCCTTCGGACCGCATTCAACCTCCGGCAGCAGGTGCATGACGTGGTGACGCTGGTTCAGCTCCAAACTCTGCGACATCAAATAGTAGCCAGCCGAGGAGCGCTCATCCCAATCTTCCTGCAGCGTGGGGTCACTCGGTCTAGGCTCCTCCCCAATCATTAGTTTCAGCAAACCGATCTGACGAAATATAATTGCATTTCCAGGCCCAATCATCATAGCCCTCACCATTGAACTTCTCGACGGTGAAATTCTTCAGCACCTCCTTGACAAGCGAGCCCTGGTTTGTTCGCGCTCCCTTTGGCGCTGAAAGACCAGAATCTTGGCTGCCGCTACGATCTTGGGCTGAAGATTCACCAGCTCCCGCCGAGGTGTTGCCCGCCATAGCTACCTATAACGAGGATTACTATAACGCAGCTCTGATACCAGCTTGTTGGTGTAAGGGCCTAATAAACTCAAGCTATTAGGACTTAATCAAACTTAAAACCTCTCCTCGGGGTCACCTCCAAGGGTCCTTGGGTGCCTGGTACAAGACCAGCCCCTATCCTCGGATCCGAGTTTGTAGAGAGAGGGATCAAGAAGGACTTAGTCAAAACAGCAAGAGCACCTTGAACGTCGCGCAGCGTGCCGTGCAGACCGTCGATCGGATTAAGCTGAGAATTCGCTATATCGAAGCTCGCTCCAAGAGCTTTAAAATGAGCCAAGTTGCCTCGCGAAAAGTTCTGCCATTACGAAGTTATGGCTCAGACGGTGTTTGCCTAGCATTAGAGTGCTAGCGTACTAGCGTTGACTCGGGTAGCATTCCGCCAACGAACCGCGTAGAAACGAAATTCCAGCGAGGAAGGAATTCGCATGAATCAATTGACTATATTCAGGTACAAACAGAGAAGGATTAAATAGTTCTAGCTAGCAAGGACCTTGGGAATCAACTTGGGAACAACCAGGGATGATCCCAAATAATTCCAAGCAACAGAACCAACCTGGCTGGACAAAATAGCAAGTGGTAGGTTGGTAAACAACCTCTGGTTCTGTTTTCCAACCTGGGAAAACACAACCAGGTTCAGTTCTAAAAACAGAACCTGTTTTGTCTTTGCCCAACCAGCCAAATGCTGGTTCCGCTGGTTTCCCCTGGCCTTGTAGCATGCAGATACAGACAAACAACATCCAACCTTCACCTAAATTGTACCCCTATAGTGCCTTCCCTGCTACACTATAGTTAACCAAACAAAACAGTACAATTTCGAGTTGGATAGAACTGAATCTGCGCAATCAACTCAACGAACGGCAAAGCTTCCATCTTGGGTTCCTTTGCGAGCTCGTCCTTTCTGCTTGCACTGTTCATAGCGCGTACAATGTTATGCCGAAGCGCACATTGCGCGAGTACCTGCAAATGCATCAAGCGAAAAATGCGAAAGCAAACAAACACACGAACACAACATTCACACGCAAATGCATTCGCACACGCATACTCGTACAAACAGACGGCAGGATGTCGTGCAATATGCATTTGCACCCAACACAGATAGGGACAAGTGGCTGGCTTCTAGGGATGCTGAGTACCAGAGCCTGCTGGAGAATGGGACATGGGATCTGGTGGTGCTGCCTGATGGGAAGAAAGCGATACAATGCAAGTGGGTGCTGAGAATCAAGACCGATGACAAGGGGCAGGTCACCATCTACAAGAGTAGGCTGGTGGCGAAGGGGTTTATGCAGAAGGAGAAGCAGGACTTCAACGAGATCTTGCTCCACTGCCAAACCCCCTACCCTCCGTGTCTTGTTGGCAGATGCAGCAGTTAGTGGAAAATTCATCATTCAGATGGATATTTCAACGGCATTCCTGAATGGGATTTTAGAGGAGGATGTCTACATGACGCAGCCGCCTGGGTATGAGGATGGTACGGGCAGGGTGTGCAAGCTCAACAAGTCTCATCTAACGGCTTGAAGCAGGCGCCATGCTGCTGTAACCAGAAGTGGCAGCTGTTTTTAGAGAGGAGATGGGATTCAGACCAGCAGCTGTGATGAGAGCCTCTTTCTCAAGGGCGAGGGGGAGAAGCTGGTGCTGTTTCTGGTCTACGTGGACGACATTCTTCTCTTCAGCAGCAGCATGAAGGAGATCCAGAAAGTGCAGCAGCAACTGATGGAAAACTTCAAGTGCAAGAACCTTGGGGAGGTAAAGTACTACCTCGGGATGCACGTGGAGAGGGATCCTGATCACAGGTGGTTGAAGCTGCACCAGGAGAAGTTCATCAAGGAGCTGGAGGAGAAGTATGGGATTTAGAAGGAGCGCAAGGTTGCAACTCCCCTGCCAGCAGAATTCAAGCTTGTGAAGGCTGCAGAGGATGAAGGGATTGAAGCTGAAGAGCAGCAGCAATTTCAGTCCTTGGTGGGCAGCCTCTTGTACGCAGCAGTTCACACGAGGCCCGACATCTCTTTCTCGGTTGGGCAGCTGGCTAGGGTGGTGCAGAATCCATCAGAGGAGCAGGTGGATGCAGCTGAGCGTGTGGTGAAGTACCTGAACTCTCACCCAAGCATTGGAGTTCAATACTCCGCATCTGCACAGGTGAAGCAGAAAGGGGTGGAGGTGCTGAAAGAGAAGGGGGAGAGGCTTGAGAAGGCAAGCTCTTTCTCACTTGCTTTACTGATGCTACTTGGGCTTCTGAGAAGGAAGATTCTTCATCTGTGGGAGGATACATCTGCGTAGTTGGGGGAGGACCTGTTAGTTGAAGGGTCCAAGAAGCAGACGGAGACGGCACTCTCTTCCGTAGAATCAGAGTACATGGCGATGTTCCATGGGGTGAAGGAGGTGATTTGGCTGAGGAGGCTGTTAGAGGAGATTGGCCAGGAGCAGAAAGTTGCTACGCCGCTGTGTGTGATAGCAAGGGGGCTCTTGGGATGGCCAGGAACGCTGTGCTTCATGGGCTGAACAAGCACATGCGTATCAAGTGGCACTGGCTGCGTAAGGAGGTGAAGAGGGGGACGGTGAATCCGATCTACATCAAGACTCACACGCAGCCAGAGACTTTCTCACCAAGCTTGCGGATGAGCCTCATTGGCGTTGTGTGCGCATGAGTGGAATGAGCATGAACTAGCATGGAATGATGGGGATGCAGCCGGCAGGCTGAGGGGGAGTGTGTTGGGTGCAAATTTACATTGCACGACATCCTGCCATCTGTTTGTACAAGTATGCATGTGCGAATGCATTTGGGTGTGAATGGAATGTTCGTGTGTTTGTTGTGTTTCCCGCAATTTTCGCTTGAAGCATTTGCAGGTACTCGCGCAATGTGCGCTTCGGCACAACATTGTACGCGCTATGAACAGTGCAAGCAGAAAGGACGAGCTCGCAAAGGAACCCAAGATGGAAGCTTTGCAGTTCGGTTGAGTTGATTGCGCAGATTCAGTTCTATCCAATTCGAAATTGTACTGTTTTGTTTGGTTAACTATAGTGTAGCAGGGAAGGCACTATAGGGGTACAATTGAGGTGAGATTGGATGTTGTTTTTCTGTATCTGCATGCTACAAGGCCAGGGAAAACCAGCGGAACCAGCATTTGGCTGGTTGGGCAAAGACAAAACAGGTTCTGTTTTTAGAACCTGAACCTGGTTTTGTTGTTTTCCCAGGTTGGAAAAACAGAACCAGAGGTTGTTTACCAACCTACCACCTGCTATTTTGTCCAGCCAGATTGGTTCTGTTGCTTGGAATTGTTTGGGATCATCCCTGGTTGTTCCCAGGTTGATTCCCAAGGTCTTTGCTAGCTAGAACTATTTAATCCTTCTCTGTTTGTACCTGAATATAGTCAATTGATTCAAGCGAATTCCTTCCTCGCTGGAGTTTGGTTTCTGCGCTATTCGACAGCGGAATGCTACCCGAGTCAACGCTAGTATGCTAGCACTCCAACGCTAGGCAAACACCGTCTGAGCCAGAACTTAGTAATGGCAGAACTTTTCGCGAGGCAACTTGGCTCATTTTAAAGCTCTTGGAGCGAGCTTCGATATAGCGAATTCTCAGCTTAATCCGATCGACGGTCTGCACGACACGCTGCGCGACGTTCAAGGTACTCTTTCTGTTTTGACTAAGTCCTTCTTGATCCCTCTCTCTACAAACTCGGACCCAAGGATAGGGGCTGGTCTTGTACCAGGCACCCAGGGACCCTTGGAGGTGACCCCGAGGAGAGGTTTTAAGTTTGATTAAGTCCTAATAGCTTGAGTTTATTAGGCCCTTACACCAACAGTTGAGGGAGCTGAAGGAGCTGTTGGAGGCCGCCTTTTTGCTGCGCAAGATCAGCCCATGTGAAGTACCTCGGGCGGGGGATCGTGCGTGACAGGCCGGCGAGGAAGTTGTGGCTGCACAAACAGAGCTATATCAATAGCTGCGCAGGTGCTTCATCGACGAGGAGCAGACCGGGCAGATCCTGAAGACGCTAGTCTCCGTCGACGCCTACGAGGAGCTCCGTTCGACGACGAAAGGCTTGGAGCACCAAAAGGAAGAGTACCGACAGAAGTCGCTCACTGCAGTTCGCAAGCGACGACGTCGAGGAGCGCCCTGACAGTGAGAGGAATCAGCACTGGTCATAAGGCGACCGTTGCCTTGCCTACATCGCTCGACACTCGTGATACCGCCCTAAATTTTGGCGGTGGGGTACAGTCGCTGAATTTGGTCAGCTAAATAGACGCCGACGATGCAGGCGACAAGCAAACCGGACGAGCACAGGCACATACGTGTTCATCTTCGGAGGGGCTCTCTCGTCTCCTGCCGCATCAAGTGCGAGAAGCTGTCATCGACCAAATTGGAGTACGTAGCGGCCACGAAAGCCGGCAAAGAGGGGCGTAGACTTCGCTTCTTCTTGCATATTTTCCAGCTGCTGGACATTGGAACACA